>LPNX010185168.1:344075-400146 GCA_001517045.1 Pseudotsuga menziesii
AGGATGAGGATGGTGATGATGATCGATGACCAGTGATCATGGTGATGATGAAGATGAGGATGGTGATGATGAGGATGAGGATGGTGATGATGATGATGATGAAGGTGATGATGATGATGTCGATGATGATGATGATGATAATGATGTTGATGTTGATGATGATGACGACGATGGTGATGATGATGTTCATGATGTTGATGGTGATGATGATGATCATGTTGATGATGATGATGATGAGGAGGAGGAGGAGGAGGATGATGAAGATGATGATGATGATGACGATGGTGATGATGATGTTGATCATGATGACGACGATGGTGACGATGATGTTCATGATGATGATGATGAGGAGGAGGAAGGTGATGCTGATGATGAGGAAGGTGATGTTGATGATGAGGAAGGTGATGCTGATGATTAGGATGAGGATGGTGATGATGATCAATGATCAATGATCATGGTGATGATGAGGATGAGGATGGTGATGATGATCAATGATCAATGATCATGGTGATGATGAGGTTGAGGATGGTGGTGATGATGATGATGAAGGTGATGATGATGATGAGGATGGTGATGATGATCGATGATCAATGATCATGGTGATGATGAGGATGAGGATGGTGATGATGATCGATGAACAATGATCATGGTGATGATGAGGATGAGGATGGTGGTGATGATGATGATGAAGGTGATGATGATGATGAGGATGATGATGATGATGATGATGATGATGATGATGATGTTTATGTTGATGATGATGACGACGATGGTGATGATGATGTTCATGATGTTGATGGTGATGATGATCATCATGTTAATGATGATGATGAGGAGGAGGAGGTGGAGGAGGTGGATGAAGATGATGATGGTGATGACGATGGTGATGATGATGTTGATCATGATGACGAAAATGGTGATGATGGTGGCTGATTATTTGTAGGTTGTGCCACTTGATTCTCCTAGGAAGCAAGCACCTCTGTTCTTAACTCTTCAGGAAGAGCCTCTAGGAATGTAGGATCAATAGAATTAGATCCCGCTACCATAGTATTTTGCTGCTAATCACTGGAGTATGAGCAGGCACATTTTGACTGCTCTCCCTGGCAATTTATAGCTAGGCTTGTTCTCTATTACTATTTTCATCTTGCACACCTTCCATATTTCCTGATGCATCAATCTGTCTGAGGTTTCCAGTTCCATCGGCACTTCCAATTTCTACTTCCAAGCTATGAAGGCTTTCACCTAATGTAGCACCACTACCACTACTATCTTAGCTCATAGCTTCAACATCACACATGACTCACTCATTTACCTCATCTTGCATCTCAAGGTCATGGTGAATAGTGCCTATAGTCTAAGTTCCTTGCTCCAAAGAAGTCTATTGCAAAGGTTGAGTTGAAATAATGTTGGTGTTATTGGCACTATTATATTCAATATGGGATTGCCCATGTTCCTCAGTTCTTTGTATATCATTTTCCTGTGATTGTAGAGTTTTTGTCATTCCAGTACCATCTTCTGCAGCTTGTGAAGTAGTAGCTTCACCTTTTTCTTATGATTTGGTGGTGTCATGGGCCTGATCTGATGGAGTATCATCAACTGGCTGAGCTCTCTGTAACTGAGAAACAAACTGCTCCTCAATCCCCAATGCTATGGTAGTGCCACTCATTCCTGTAATCTGCTGACTATCATTATCCCAGCTACTTGAACGATTTCTTAGCCATCCACTTCAAAGTGTTCGGAAAATCGAATCCATATGGGATGGAGCTGAAGTATTTTTAATATTACTCTCAGCGAAAACCCTATCATTCTCTACAATCATAGTCTCCTTAATTGACAACTCTCTCCCACATCTTGTAAAGGTAGAAGAATGGCATGTTGGCTCACAAAGATGTCAAGAGTGCAATTTATATGCTACATAGTTGCTTACAAGTTATTTCTTCTTTATTAATTTTCTGCATTACTTTTTGTAAATATTTTTCTGAGAATATAGGATGTATTTTTCAAAAAAATAAGGTAGGGAATGTTAATTTGCATTTGCATCCTGTTCCATTACATTCAAAGGCAGAACATGTAACACGCCAAGGTGTTGACGATAGAGAGAGTAAATGAAATCTAGATGGTATTCCAAATGGAATATCTCACACATACATTTCATTCCTCAATTTCTCACATTTACTCATAAAGTTTTGCAATTATAACACTTGCTTCCTTGTAATCGACCTATGAAAATTTCTATCTTCTTCAGTTTGTGTGACGAGTATTTATAAAAAAGTTAGTCTTTCAGATATTGAATTTGAGATAATCTTTCAGCTTATCCACAATTAGTGCCAAAGCTCATGAATTCTATATACATGACATGATTGTCTCATAAATTCTATCTTATCTCAACTTATAAGGATTATATCTAATAGTTTCCTTGAGTATGGAGGTATGGTTAGATATTGTTGGAATACTTCTAGACTAAGGTGAGTGAATTCTCAAAGTATGAGGTTTGCCTCATTAGATTGGATGGCCTTACAGTACTCCTTTTCTCCATGGAAGAAATATTTAAGCAACTCCTGCACTTTGGGTATTCCTGTAGAACTTCCCACTAAGACAATTTTGTGAATCTAGGTTTTCTAATTTGTCATTATCAATGGATTTTTTGAAATAGATAAAATGTTCATTGTTCATTTTCCCACTCTCCTAATTTTTTAATGTTGGTCCCGGTTTTCATAGAGATGAGGGAATACAGCACTCTCTTAGCCGTCTTACATGAACTCTGAAGTCCCTTTGGGATATGTTGAGTTTGTATTTTTCCCCATTATGTAATGGAGATGATTTCCTGTCAAACCCATATAAAACAAACTAAACAAAATCTTATATTGCTTGCTTGGTAAATCATAAACCAAATGACAACTAAAAAGACATATCAAATAGTGTACCCAATGAGAAAACATATGATAATTATGTTTCAAACTTTCAAGATCATCATACAAGAAACAAAAGCATGGAAGGATACAATGTTAGGTCACTTGAATGATAAGATTTAAGTATACAAAGAGTGAACAAGGGAACAAATGAAAAAAATATAACAAATTTTGATTATAGCATTACATATAAACCAAAATGAACTCACCTCAGTGTCTTGCTCTTGCTTTTTGTTCTCAATTTTGAGTCTTACTTCACCTGTTGTAACTTTTTCAAGGGGGATCCAAACATCCTTGGTTTCTCCTCCTTCCAGTTCTTCCAAATTCACATGGGCGCTTCCCATACTCTCATCCCCAAGAAAGTCTACATTGTAGCATTTTAATTTCAAATACTAATCACATTCAATCTCGTTAAACTCAAATTCTTCGTCCCATATGGGGCTGATACCTCGTGAAATTGATCTTGTTCTGCGAATGTTCTGTGATTATATTAAAAAAATTAATGCTAACCAACTGCAAAGTACAGCTATAGGAAACATTGTAGATATCCACCAATATGTAGATCAGTCTAATTCTAGAAAATTAAAAATATCTAAATTAAACCAACTGCTTCCTCCTTCCTTAGTGAAACCATCTAAATGCTAACCAACTGCTTCCTCCTTCCTTTTTTGTGGTAGATGGCAGGCCCTACTGTGACCCACCAATAAATTAAAGATTTAAATTAAAACAGAGGAGACCAATGCATCTATATTATACTCTCAAATTATTTGTCTCATTCCTTCATTCAATCCTCTAATTCTTGTTTGCACATTGTTAAGTCACTCTATTCAACGTTTGATTCTGAAGTCAATGTTGAGTTCATTCCCTCTACCTCCCTTCACTGTTATACCCAATGCCATGATTTTATGGATAATTTGTAACAGATAATAACATAGGAAAATTATTAAAAAATATTTGTGAAAATATATATTGTATTACATTAAATTTAAAAGGGGTCGTAAAGACTTTTCCCTTCGAAGGTGCAACCCATGGAAAGGCCTCTTTTAAAAATTATCTCCCTCTCTCTCTCTCTCTCTCAAGCCCTCCATCCCATCCTTGGCATCATTAAGGCCACCATGGTACCAGTTCTCCAGCTTGAACCCTCATTAGTCAAGGAAGAAGATTATTTCCTGAAGAATTAGATGATCTGCAAATGCAATGGCTTATGGAAAAAGCTAAAAGACATTCAGGCTTGGTCTTTGAATCCTAGGGTTCTCTCTTGAAGGATATTATGGTGATCCACCCTTGCACTAAATGATTAATTATCCTAGAATTTCTCTCTTTGGTAGTCATCATTAACTATCAATAATGGCCAATTGTTTATGGGTAAAGTTAGTCTCTCTATAAGGGTCTGAAAACCGGGCTTCAACCCACATACATAATCGTTATCATCAATTCTGATCTGAGTTAGAATGCCCAACATCCCTGTTGAATATTTGAAACCATAAATTTCTTTTGGCCATTGGTAATACTCTAGGTAAATTTATTACATTGGCCTCTCAGATGGGGAATTCAATGGATTCCATACATAGTAGCAAGATTCGAATACGATTCAGTATGGAAAAAATGCATAACGAGAAAATATAGTACAGATCCAATACATAAGTATAAATCTCATAGATACGAAGAAAATGCATTTTGTTCCACATTTTAGAAGAATTTCATCCTCAGGAATGCACAATAAATCAGCAAAAATATCATTCCTTGAAAATTTGGTGATTTAGTTTTATATTTATAGGCCTTTTTAGGTTTTTGTTAATGTTTTTGGGGTTTTGAGACCTTTTTTTGGTTTAGGGGTGGATAGGTATCAAAGACATGAGGTATACCGTATAGTATCAAAGACAGTAAAAGTACATTGACCATACCATAGACATACTGTACTGAGACTTCACCAAATTTCATACTTCTACTGAATTTCCATATAACAAAAGGCAATACAACTGAATCTTGCTACCATGAATATGCATTTATGCTGGTTTGAGCAAGGATCTTCTTGAAAAAAATCATGTTGAAGTATGAAGACCACAACTGGACACTAGTAGTGGACCATGAACATATTGCTTTCCATTACAGGTTACTGGTTATATTTCAGGCACTAGCACTATCACTTAGCAGCTTCTTGTCCTAAGGAAAATGCTTCTTATGCAAAAAGAGAAGAAATTACAAGCCCTCCTAGTGGAAGGACTCTATGATTGATCGGTGGAACCAATTAAGTATCAAGAGGACTCTGAGCCCATTTTTACTGCAAATGACCCTCTCCTTCCTCCCATAGGGATGAGTGATGCTATTATCCCAGTGGTGGTTATGGAGATGTCATAGCCAACTTACCTAACTAGCTGCACCCCCAGGGAGAAGAAGATAAAGGTGAAGACAAATCATTTGAAGAAGAAGAGGGATCCGGTCCCTTCAGTAAAGCCTCCTGGTGAAGGCAATTATGGTTTCTTGAGATTCCATTAATTTCTAAGCAACCTGCTTTGGGGCATGCTGAGGAAGGTTGGACTGAACTAAAATAAAAACTTAAAACTTAAAATTAAAAGAAGAGTAATTTGTCAGACTATGATCTCTAAGTAGAGGATTTAATGATCTCTTTATGGTACTTCAACTTTATCTTATTTTCTTATTCTCAAAATTAAGGAAACAATATGTTTACAGTGTTTCTCTATTTAATGTTTCTAATTATGCATGTACTATCATTTCTCTGTTTCCTAATATTTTGAATGTGTTGATTCTGAAACTTGTACCCATTTTAGACACATTACCCATTTCCCTGTTTTAGGTGTAACATAGATTACAACTTGTAAAATTAAGGAAACAATATGTTTACAGTATTTCTCTATTTAATGTTTCTAATTATGCATGTACTATCATTTCTCTATTTCCTAATATTTTGAATGTGTTGATTCTGAAACTTGTACCCATTTTAGACACATTACCCATTTCCCTGTTTTAGGTGTAACATAGATTACAACTTGAAAAAGGTTGAAGTTCCTCTACTACAATTTTGCTCCTTAAGGTTGAAGTACTGGAACTTCCTTTGCTACAAGACACTAATCATCTACCCTAATAGAAAATGCAAGATACAAATTGGAAACATTGAGGCTTTGTGCTAAGACAACTTGATAATGGCCTTATTTGCATCTGGTTTTGTTGAGATCATTATGTGAGCAGCTCATTTTTGTGATTTTTTATGTTTGTGTTCACCTTTAGTCCTCCTCGAGGCCTACTTGTACTATAGGACCTCTTCTTAGAATGAAAATTGAAAACAAATATAATCGAGAATTTGATCAAAGATGTTGGGTTTTTAGGACCTCGTTTCTATGGTTGAATAACTCAACTATAAAATTTCCCAGTTCATTTCGGTTTTCATGGGATAGCCTAGAGAATTTTAAATGCAAATGCTTTGTATTTCTTTTTGGTGGGTTCAGGGCTATATAGGATGAAATTTTTTCCATCCTCTATGGCTTGAGTTATGCAAATTGTCCCTGGGAAGTTTTCCTTGGGGTAATATGACCTTTGAATTGTATTTTGATTGGGAATTTAGGGTGCTCAAAGTCTATAGTTTGCTTTTGTCCTTTTATAGTTATAGGCACTGTAAAATGTTACTGTTTCATGCAAGTTTGTGGGTACAAATTTTCAGTAAATAGAATTATGAACTAGTTTTATAGCTGCTTACAATATAGATAGGAAAGATTATTTGGAGTAAATGGGAGGTATAACAAGGCCAAAGGGATTATGCCAATCCCTAAAAACTAATAATTGAATACTTCAGTGACCAACTAGCTCTTAGACTAATATAAGCTCCAAATTGATTTCTCATATTTCCCCTTTTCTATGAGAATTCTCAATAGTAGTGAATTGGGTTGAAATGCATATGAGGTGACCTCTGCAGTTGTTGTAAATGGTTTATTCACACAAGGGACCCCAGAGGTGATACGAATCAGTCCAGAAAGAAATCAGGGTCTTCCCAGGGGTGAATACCTCGAAAGGGATGAATAGTCTATATATTGACTATGTAGGAACACTCCTTACACTGGCCTACTTCACCTTGATAAAGTAATTAGAAATGATGGTAGCAGAGTGATTCTCATGAAATACTCTAATGCATATACTGAGGCTTGGGAAATTCTAAAGCTATTTAAAAATGGTTACATGCTACTTCTATTTCCTGCATGATGGGCCAGTAATTTATTTATAACTTACCAATTCAATAATGTGAATGGACATTTATTCAATGTTAGAACTAGAGGTCTGAACAATGCATTGTATTGGCTATCCCAGATAGTGGGCTCTACAGGTATTGGATATGCTTTAGATTTCAGTTGCAAGAGTAGAAGGAAGAGAGGACTTTTGGGTCTCAACATAGTGGCATCATTGGGAATAGCCATTTGGGGAGGAGGCCTTGCAAACCAACTAAGGTATTCTTCGGATAAACCATTAAAGGAGTTGGATTTCAAAAATTATGGCTCTGCCTATGCAGGACCAATGATACTGCACTTCTGCTATGGATTGATGGATGCTATGTTTCAGACCCTTTGCTATTGGACCATCAGAGCTTTGGAAGATGATTCATAGACTCTGAGTAGATATAGTGGTTTCTACAAAGGTGTGCAGAGCGCAAGAGCAGTTGTGGCTTGGTAGATTGATTCTCAAAAGGTTTCATTGGTCCCTAGGTGACACCCCCGTGGTCTTTAATTCCAAGAGTGTTTGTAATTTTGAGCCCCTTGACTAATGAGAGCCATTCCACATAGTTATTTGATTTCTTTCCTGTCCCCTAAGGATAATCTTTTTGTGTGTTCCCCCTGGGGTAAAAAATGATCCCTCCTATACCTGCCAACCCAGGGTATCCTTTAGAGGCACCATCGAACAATAGAGAATGACATTCAAGCTTTGTCCACGAGTTGTTGAAGATTTTTGGACTCATTCGAACCTGCCATATTAGAGAATTAGTTTTTATTTATTAAGGGCCTCCCAGGATTGGATTGGGAGGGAAGAGAAGATCAAAGATTCAACTTTTTTCTTCAAAAGTTAAAGGTTCAAGGTGTATATGTATTAAACCTTTGGAGAGAAGGGATTCGATCCATAATACTTTTCATGAAGAGGATACTCTGCTAGGAGGAATGATCAAATTTTTAAAGATTCCCTTGTTTCTGGTAGTCTAGATTTTCCAACAAATATACTTAGGAAGAGAAGCCCGTGCTCTAGAGAAATCAGGTTTCTTAAATAGAGATCCTTGGTAATAGTCTTTCCAGCAAAGGAAAAGGTGTTTCCAATTAGTTGGAAGAATAAGATTAAAATGAATTTTGTTAAGGGCTATGCACTAGACCTCATTAGCAAAGGGGCATTCTAGAAAAAGATGCTCCAAAGTTTATTCCAAATCTTTACAGAGAGTGCATCGAGAAGGTCCTTCGATTCCCCCCTTTTTTTTTTAAATTCTCAGCTGTAAGGATTTTATGATGTGCTAAAATCCAACAAAAGGAGTTGATTTTAGAAAGATCATCCTTACTCCAGATGTTTACCCACATAACTGCTTTTCTATTGTTATTTTGGATGGATTTAACCAAGTAGGTTCCCAAATTCCCCCACCATCTGGAGTGAATTAAATTGGGATGAATTGGGGCCGAGCCTTTGTAGAATCATTTGCAGCATTGAGTAGTCCATGTTTAAATACTATGGAACTTTTAGATTTTTCCATCGTGCCCATTTACCGTTATTATGCCAATTCGAGATGTCATAAATAATGGAGATAGTTTGATGATCCATCTAGAGTTTGAGATCTATGAAGGTGTCTAAGTGAAGTGAAGGAGAAGAAGGACCAATATTGTCTTCCCATAGATGAATCTGTTTCCCATTTCGAGGAGACCAACGTAGGCTATTTTGAATGATGCAAGCTACGTTTTGGCGTAGTCTCCAAATTGGAGAGTCATTCTCAACAAAGGGTTGACCATGGTTGTTTATGTTTAACTATGGTTGTTCTTGGTTGACCATCATTGGCCATAAAGAAACTCAAGATGTTTCAATCCCTACTAAGATAAAGAAACTCAAGATGTTTCAATCCCTATTTTTGGATTCAATCGATCATCGAGACTAATTGTATTTTAAGAATGATCCAACTTATCACTCACAATAATTATATAATATTAAAGATTATTTTTAATATAATATAGTATTATTCTAATTAGTTAAATATAATATTTTAAACAAAATATTACTTTAAATAATTAAATATATTATATTTAATTATTTATAATAATATTTTGTTTAAAATATTATTTTAAATAATTAAATATAATTTTTTTTTTCATTAAAAAATTTAATTTATATACTTGTAACAATTATTTCAACTTCTTTTATTTCAATTTTAATCGCCCACACAAAACAAAATTTATAAAGAAATGTAAGAGAGAAAAAAAAAACTCTTGTTACATTGGTTTTATATACACTTCCACGACAGTCGATGGAAAATGAATGTCCAAACTTCAAAGATACACAACATTACATCGCGTGGGAACAAAGAATTAAAATGTATGAAAATGCATCAAATTTATTTTTGTAAAGTAAATTCAATCCAATACGGTTTCTTGATTGATCTTCATAATAACTGTATAACCGACAAGTGATTTCTTGGCCATGTTACCATTACTTGAACACTTTTAGTCCTCCGATCGTGTTTTACTTTGTATATGGGATTTCCCTTATAGAGCTCCATACACATCTTTCCAATGAAAGACACATACATACATTATTTTTCTTAATTAAATTCAAGTATGCATTTAAATAATTAATAATTATGTATTAATTGTGTGATATTAAGTAGATTTTATAGGATTAGGGCACGTATGCAACCTTAAAACCTATTACCAATGATCTTAATAGATTTTTAAGAATATAAAAATGGCCTAATATTAAAGAGGAAAATATTAATTGAGCACCCTTACATTGAATATTTGTAGAGATTATCTTGGATTTTATCATCATCCTCTTTTATAGTAATCCTTATTCTTGTGTATGATCAACTTTCTAAGCAGCATTACTTAAATCTTCTATAATATTCTCATTCCTAATTAGTAAGAGGTCTTGAAGTGAAGTCTAAAGTGACAAGTGGTATAGGTAGGAGGAATATGGATTTTGGTGAAGTGGTTTCTAGAGAGAAAGTACTATTAGGTATAACTGCATTTGTTGATAATCATTAATACATATGGAAATTTCTCCTCCCTCCAATGCACATATTTTGATTGTTAATTGTTTTGCATTTGAATATTTATTTGGTGGTGGAAATTGTTTCCTCATAAACTAATTAAGATTGCTGTATAACTAGATTTGTTATTGTTATAATTATAAAGGTTTGAGGAATACTGCTTTTTTCTTTTGTACTAATCATCTAAATTAGTTGTTGGAGTTTAGTGCATCATAATTTTCATACAAAGAAGCTATACAAGTATATTTCCTTATGGTTTTAACTAGTTATTTATAATATAACTTACTAATCTTGTAAAATATATGCCATAAATAATGAGTGATTATTCCTTCACGTAATATTATTATAAATTTACAATCATTCTTTTTAAATGTGTAAAAACATTTCTAAAACCCATCACCAAATATTTGAAATATAATTTAAATATACATACAAAATTACATGCCCTAAATGATGAGAGATTATTCCTTCACATAATATTATTATTAGAAATTCATAATCATTATTTTTAATGTGTAAAAACATTTCTAAAAAACGTCATCAAATATTTGAAATATAATTAATATATACATTATTAATAAGAAAGGAAGAAGTGTATCTCAAATTTTGGTAGAGCAAACGGTCCATGCCCAACAAGTCACGGGGCACTTAACCAACAAGAAAAAAGAAAGGAAGAAGCCCAACAAGTCACAGGGCACTTAACCAACAAAAAAAAAAGGAAGAAGTGTAAATTTAATAAAATTGATATATATTATTATAAAAAAATATTTATAATTTGTACATTATTTTTACAGTAAAATGTAATTATGAAAGAATAATGAAAGAAAATGTTTTAGCATATTAGTGTAAAAATTATTATATAAAAAATATTTATAATATACACTACTTTACATTAAAATGTAATTATGAAAGAAAAATAAAATAAAATGTTTTGGCATTGAAAGTCTTGGGTTTTGGTGGAGAGTCACAATCAATATAATAAGTGTGGATTCTTTAATTCAAAGTATTACCATCTAAGAATTTAAGAATTTTATATTTTCTTTAATAAATATGGGAAAGAGTGTGAATTAAGTTAATCCAAAGTCTTAGCATCTAAGAATTTAAGTATTTATAATGTACACTACTTTTACATTAAAATGTAATTATGAAAGAAAAATAAAATAAAATGTTTTGGCATATAAAGTCTTGGGTTTTGGTTGAGGGTCAGAATCAATATAATGAGTGCGGATTAGGTTAATTCAAAGTCTTACCATCTAAGAATTTAAGAATTTTATATTTTATTTAATAAATATGAAAAAGAGTGTGAATTAAGTTAATCCAAAGTCTTAGCATCTAAGAATTTAAGAATTTTGGTTCTCTACAAGAATCAATACAATGAGTGTAGATTAGGCTAATCCAAAGTCTCATTATCTAAAAAATTAAGAATTTTATATTTTCCTTAATAAAAAAGAATGTAGATTAAGTTAATCCAAAGTCTTAGCATGTAAGAATTTAAGAATTTTGGTTTTCTTCAACAAATATTGTGAAAAATAAACATAAGATAATGAAACATAAATAGAGAAACTTTGTAAAGAGCACATAACCATTCAAAATGTGAAGCGATAAATAAAAAAATGTAAGGGCAAACTTTTACGTCCAAGAAAATAGGGAATTGAATAGGTAGCGTTTAAAAAATACATTATATTAATTAATAATTTTTACATCAAGAATGTTATGGGTTGAAAAGAAAAGCAAAGTCCAAATTATTAAATTGTTTTTTGAGACGAGAAAAGCCATGTAGCGTTAAAAATGTCCTCACGGAAAACAAAAGAAATAAATTGAAAAAAAGTACTTGACAGATCAAGCAAAAACTTAAAGGTTTAGCCTAAACTTCCGAAGATTTTGACTCAATTTTACGTTGCGATTTATGTAAAAATCTCGCAAAAACAGTGTTCAATTTGCATAGTAAGGATGTGGGATGTTTCTGAGAGTATTGATCTTATTTATGTGTTTAAAATAGTGCTACAAATTATAGATTTTGAAAAAAAAACAAAAACAAATCTAACAAATATTTATAAAAATGGCCAAAAAGTAAAGGCGGCTACTACTTACCCGACCATTTGCACCGATCGGACTCCGATGTGACCGCTCACGCTCATCCTATCCGTGCAAATGGTCGGCCGATCGGTGCAAATGGTCAGTTAAGTAGGTTTCTTCGAAAGCCAAGTTTATACTTCTCCAAAATTAAATTAAAATAATAAGTGACATACCAAAAGGAAAGAAGAATATCATAATCATTTTAAAAGAGACATAAACATTAAATTCGTGCGTTGTGAAAGGTCAGAAAACAAAAACCTAACCAAGGCGGTGGACAAGAGATTGCGCCACATTTTGATGAAGATGTGTTTGTCCTTTGTCAAACTGTCCAAAAAGGAAGAGTGGTGTTCTTTTTAAGGGAATAGTATTTAAAATGGAAATAGTTTTTAGAAGAGGTTTTATTATACAAAAGATATTGTATGGTAAAAATGAATCAGCTTGCTGCAGAGTAATGAACGTTACTGTATGTTTATTGTTAAAGGTTGGATTTTAGGATGTTAAGATTTAACTATCAGTAATGAGCTTGCAGCAGCAATTATTGCTCTGTAACAAGCTGATTAATGGTCACTTTGACAGTGGTTTATAGAAGATTGGCATCAAAATCTATGAACAAAGCAATGCTATTAACACAGAGCTACTTAATTTATAATTCTTAATAAAGATACATTACAAGCGCTCCAAACTGTCTTTTATCTACAATTTTAAATATCAATTATCATATATAAAGTTATATAATTAATTAATATTTTATTTATTTATTTTTATTTTTGAAAAGACTGATTAACACTACACTCATATGGTCTTTATCTTTTATAGTATGCCCAAGCCTGACTTGTCATAGTCCTTAGTTTAGAAAAATATTTCATAGTCTCTACAAAATAGTAAAATATAAACACCTATACAAATAAAAATAAAAAACCATCATAAAACCCCAAAAGATAAAAACTAACCCTAAAAACTACACATACTAATCTGTAATAGATATCTATCCCCAAAAGATAAATACTAACCCTAAAACTGCACATACTAATCTAATCTGTAATGTTATTCTAAGCTGTAATGGATATCTATCCCCAAAAGATAAATACTAACCCTAAAACCTGCCCATACTAACTTGTAATGCTATTCTAATCTGTAATGCATATCTATTTATCAACAGTGTTCTTAATAATATTGTTGCAAACAACTTTGGAGCAAGGCTCTTAGGTTCAGCATGGCCAGTTTAACATGTGGCCATGCTAAATCACTAAAACATAAGCGAAAATTTATTAATAACACAATAACAATAGTTGCACCAAACTGTAACTGGAAGTATAGATCTTCAACAGAGATTCTTGAAACATTTAAACAAAACAACCACCAGAATGCTCAAACGGGCGTCCACGTGATATATATGTAAGATACTAAGATCCCTCCCAACAAGATAGCATTCAGCTTGTATTCTTAAATCCAAACGCCCAACGGAAACTACAACTACAACAGAATGCCTAAAAACGGCAGAGCTGAAATTTCATAGCATCATAATTTGATTGTTTATCAATCGATGGCGTAAGAAATGTATGGACAACTATACATTTTTCCAGTTGTAGTCATACAGCTGATCAATTTTCGGAAAATTTCAAAGAAAGCAAGCTACAGTCACGGAGCAGAAGGCTTCAAACAAATCAGCTTACAGTTAGTTCAATATATCAGCTATATTATGACTATCTCACAGAAAATAATAGGAATATAAGTGAATATCTCCTGATAACTCATTAGGGTTGCAGGCAGGGAGTCCCTTAGAGCCGGTGAAGCATTCCGCTGTGTATAGAGGAGCTCTCGCAAGCTCCGCGGCGACCTCTACCAAAATTGTGTCACGCATGAGGCGCGGAAATATCAACGTAGCCAGCATCCTGTCAAATAGCAAAATACAACACCCCCATCAAAAAAATAAGATTGCAGAAGAAAGCTACAGGTAAACCACTGGAAAAACAAATCAATATTTTAAAGCTGCAGGTGTAGTATAAGATGAGACGAAGAAGAAATATAACTACGAACCCAAGAATCCAAACCACCATGCCCACCAGGCTTATCAGAGAAGCCATGATTGTCAACAGAATACCCCACAGAAATCCCAACTGCTCATCAGTACTACAGTGGCCATCATTTTTGGTCATATTTTAAGCTGCAATTCAATTCATTGCCTCTTCTCGATCTTCTCTGTATATATTTATAATGCTCAACGTCCCGACATGGTGCAGGTATATAGGAAATTTATTTACAAGCATCCACCTCCACCTCCCCATGAACAGTTGCAATAACCTACACGCAAAGAAATTGAGTGGAGTAGAAGTCTCTGTTTATCTTCCAAGTATTTAATATTTACGTTGACAACCTTTATTTGATGTGTGGTTAGTATATATGCAATGATAAATTGTCAAACGAAATGTTGTATATTGTCAATAGTGTAAAGTGTTTTTCATGATTGGAGGCTACCATTTTACATGACCAGGCGCAGATATAGTTATATCTGTACCTCCTATCCGGGCCATAATTCGACGTCAAGAATGACATACATGCTGATTGTAGGAGATCTCAGCATGATTATAGAATAGCTCAGCCTGATATCTCAGCATGATTGTAGAATGACTCAGCATGATTGAATTTTTGTATAAAGCTGTGTCTGTCTTCTAATTCAAAATTCAATTCAAGGAAAATATTCCAATCACTTTTTTCTTCATCATTCCGATCATCCAGGAATGCTGCTTGTTTCCAAACCTCTTGATGGGATACTTATTCAACATGGTGCAGAGCCATGACTATTTCTTTGAATGCCAAATCCAAGTTGGGTTTCATAGACGGAACAACCACAATGCCGTCTGCTACAGCCAAACCAGAGGACTATGCTGCCTGGAAAAAAATGCAATGATATGATTCTCTCCTGGATTCTCAATTCTCTCACACAGGATCTTGGAGATACTGTTATTTTTTCAACCACAGCCGAGGAGGTATGTGAAGACCTTTGGGATCGTTTTTCTCAAAGCAATGCCCTTCGCATTTTTCAGATTGAGAGGGACATCGCTTGTATTGCTCAAGATCAAATGACTGTTGCGGCTTATTACACAAGATTGAAGAAATTATGGGATGCACTAGGATCCTATAATGACACTGTTTGCTTTTGTGGGGCGGACCACAAGAGACGCAGATTGATGCAATTCCTCATGGGACTTAATGAGTCCTATAGTGCAATCCGAGGGCAGATTCTGTTGATGAATCCACTGGGAGATGTTGCCAAGGCTTACTCCTCCATTGTACAAGAAGAGAAGCAGCGAAGTCTAGGCCCTGCATGTGAGACAACAGAAAACTTAGCCATGGCCTATGTTACCAGAAACGAGAAACGGGAAACGAAACGAGAAAACAGAACGGTACGAGAAACGAAGTTTCCAGGTTTAGCAAGTATAAGAAACTAGGAAAGAGAAAAACAAAAATTGAATTAATTAAAATATATAAATTAAATATTGTAACAATTTACAGATTTTAATACTAACTGGACTTAGTTCTACATTTCAAACTCCAAGCTCCAACCAGCTTCACCCAGTTAATTTTAACTTCAGAGACTAACAAACGCCAGGTTCGTCCAACCCCGAATTGAAGAATGGAAACCAATTCACTGTAGGTTTAAAGCTGAAAAACAAAGTAGGAAGAAATCATAAATTTACTTATTATTATTATGGCTCATTTGTTTACCTTGCCTGATTTGGGCCATTGTGAATTTCAATTCTCAGATTCAAGAAAACATTTAAGGGATTCACGGTAGGTTTGGACAGCCATGTTCCTCTCTATTTATTGCTTTGAACTTTTCATTATTTCCATATGTGTTATAAAAGCGTTCTTTATACATTAATGTAATTTGCAGGATGGAGCCTTCTATATTTAAATATTGACAATTTATTGCTTTGAGTTTCTCATTATTTCTATATATGTTCATTGTATACATTATTGTAATTTGCAAGACAGAGCCTTCTATACAAATATATACAAATATTGTCATTTCTGTCTTTGTGTAAAGTATTTATGCAAATACAAGGTATTGTGTAAGAATTTCCAAAACTGACTCTTTTATGTACCTTTAATATCTGAGATTAAATTTGTTGGTTTGATTACTTTAATTAGGTGTCATATTGTTGGATTCATTATTTTAATGCCTAGTAATTCATTTACATGTCAAGAATGATTCAAGACTTTCACAAACTTATAGGGTGCCCCTAATGCTTCATCATCTTAGGCAACAATAATTTCCTTACTCATTACCACTACAAAGATTTATATGCTCTTCTTAACTTCTTTTGCACCTACCATTTTTTATTATTGTGCTATACACACTAAGACTCTAGTGCCCAATGGAAAGGCTTTTAGTATGAAGGTTTTACTGTGGTTTTATTCTAGTCAGCTACGCCTTACCTTCAACCTTTATTTCTATTTTTATTTATCTAAATCTGACATTCTTTCCAATAAATGTTGTGATTTGAGTTGCTTCTATATTGACAGTGAGTAGCCAACTCTCTGAGAATCATGGAAGGTTACCCCCTCTGGCCAAAGAGACAACTTGAGGTGTAAAGTGGGTCCTAGATGCCTTAGCATAGTTTCTAAGTAGCCAGGAACATATCAAGAAACAATCAAGGGCATAATTTCAAAGTGGGTTTCTCTTCTCACTACTTGGGTTTCCCACTATAAATCGACATGTTCAGCTATTGTGATTCTCACTATGTTGTTATTTATTGTGTTATGATATCACTAAAAACTATGACAATC
Organism: Pseudotsuga menziesii; assembly: GCA_001517045.1. Lineage (NCBI taxonomy): Eukaryota > Viridiplantae > Streptophyta > Pinopsida > Pinales > Pinaceae > Pseudotsuga > Pseudotsuga menziesii. The sequence continues at coordinate 361,086 of LPNX010185168.1, forward strand.
TTTAAGTGGCTCATTCTTTTATAAATCTATATACAATTATGCAACAAAAGAACAATATTAAAGTTTATTTTTTATTATCTTTGTTCTTTTTTATTTATATTAATTATCTATTTATGAAAAATCTTTCATGTTGGACATATAGTTTTCAACATGTTATAGAAACTGTGACAGATGTATCCTCTAGCATTGTCACTTTGTGAAGAGCCAAAATCACAGTCAAATGGTGATGAACTGTTAAGGAAGTGAACACAAAAAAAATCAGCATGTCACGACTCAAAATAGACAGAGCAACCTCTTCCAATATGTGTCTTGACTGTTTATCAATGACCATCAAATAATAATGTTTCAAGCGTAGAATTGCCCATGATCTTAAAGTCGAGAGAGAATGAACAAGCATTTACTGCAGTGATTAACCTTAATTTCTAAGCATAATCATTACCATAAAACAAGAGCTCCCACTTTAGTATTTCTATAAAAAAAAGCTATCCACAGACCAGATATCAACGGTTGATTTATACTCTGAATATATAAAAAAGCTAATCACAGACCAGATATCAACGGTTGATTTATACTCTGAATAAGTCAATATTAGTTCTGGTGCACAAAACAAGCAAGTAACAACATACTGTGTCACAATATCTGTTTCTGAAGTAATTCATGCAAGCCAAAAATCACATATTTTTAGGTCACAGTTTGCATTTAGAATACAATCACTGGGTTTCATATATGTATGCAGAATATTTGATTTAAGTGCATGTACTCAATCCGTTTTAAATTTCGATAGTTGATATGGGACATAGGGGTGGCACATGTAGGGGGATTTTTCTGGATCCCGATGGAAATACAGTGATCACCTATGAAAGGGGAATGGGACAGGAAACTAATTACCAGGTTGAGAGGTATGCGTTAAATATGGGCTTGGAATTCATCATTGCTCTCAAAATTCATGAAGTATCGATTCTAGAAGGCTACCTGTTGGTAATCACTCAAGCAAGGAGGAAAGTTGTTAGAGAGGAAACAGTAGTTGGACATCCTCAACAGCAGATCATTGGCGACCTCAACTGATAAGGGACTTCAAGTCTTCAATCTTCTTCATATTCGAAGGCACAATAATCAAGTGGCAGGTTAAGACTAGGATGCATTTTTCATAGTTATATTAACATAAAATTTCACCATCCTGCTAGTGACATTAATCTTAGCATAACCAAATGCCGGCAATGAAATCTAAGGTCTGTATCATTAAAGCCCTCCAGAGTCAGTCTAGAAGGAGATTATGTTAAATTGCAGTAACCCATAACCAAAAGAAATCCAAAAAAGGAAAAGGACAACGAGTTTTAGGGGACCGGACCAGGTCAGCAAGCGTAACAACAAGTGCAATGAGGCACATCACGGGTGAGAGTCACGTGTAAGAGGCACTTCACAAACGCTTGTGTTAAGCGCATATTGCATTGGTCTAGTCGATTCTGTCGAATCTCAGGTCCCCGATTTCAGGTAAGCACCCGAAGCGAAGGTTGGAAACTCTCGGGAATGACAGAGGGTCCATTTCCTCCCTGAATGGCACTATCTGACTGACCTCCCAGAGTACTCTTGGCGTATAATCCAAAAAAGGAGGTAGGTTTGAGGCGCTATCGCTTCATACATCCGCAAAAGAAGAAACAGGGCCCACTTCAACATTTGACCTGGCGCAAAATAAGTTTTATGGCTAAAGGGCATACGAATTCTTATATAGAACCGTTCTGAAAGGGCCTCCTTTAGTAAATTGAAAATCCATTTGAATGTTCTGACGAGGAATTGCTGTGTGCACTCAAAATCAAAATTATTTCAAGAAGAGAGCTGATCAGAACACGCCGGCAGACCGAGGACTGTGTCAGGACTTAATGAGCAGAGCAGGCAGTAACAGGAATCTATACAGCTATAAGCCAAAGGAGTTAGTGTTGAGCATAGAAAGGTGGGGTGGTTTTTTGGTGGTGGGTGTTTCTAAATGGAATGAGAATTTCCCGCAGAGCACCAACAAAGAGCGAACAAACACAGCTGCGGGATGTGTCTAGTTGAAGTGAATTTGAAATAAAGAGCTGAATCGTGTGCAAAAAAGAGAGATCGTAGCAGGCAGATGAATCTCAGCTAGATAAAGGAGTGAGTCTAACCTTAGTTTGAAGCTCTAAATTGTAGTCACCCATGACCAAAAGAAATCCAAAAAAGGAAAAGGACAACGAGTCAAACCTTAGGTTGAAGCTCTGGTCTTGGTTTGCCTGCTATAACCTTCTCCTTCTCCTTTGGCTAGCTTGCAATATAGGGTGGAGAAGAATTTTGAGGCACATATACATAACCAAACCTTATATAGCACAAAAAAACAAATCGGTTGAATCGTTGAGTGGAGTAAAATCAAGCCAAATTACACTGTAACTGAAAATTTAAAAAATAAACAGAGAAATAAGGTGGGTTGAAGCTTCGAAAATGGATTTGCGATTATTTTATTTGGAAAAAGAAGAAAGGGGGCCAGATGTGGAGAAGCTTTTCCTCCTTTTTTACCTGGTTCATGCCATATCAAACTGCACACAGGCTTCCCTCTACACATCGATCTCCACAGAGCTACAGCCGGCTCTTTTTTTACAACAACAAGCAACTCCTCTGCACACGGAGAACAATCGCGGAGCCTCTCCTCCTGCCACTGGCCCCGTCCTCATCAGTGGCACTGGTCCCGTCCTCACTGTTCTCAGAGCAGCGATTTCTCTCCCATGCTCTATAACATCGAGCCCATGAACAATTTAAGCCACTAAAAGTCTGAAACTGACCTGTGAAAGGAAAAAACTAATAAGGCAATACCCAAACTTCAATGTTGAGCAGACTTCGGACAGGAGGTGGGCGGAAGAGAGCAGGATTCCTTCCCGAACACTCCATCGTCATTTAATTCAGCATTTACTTCATCTGATTTACCACCCAGCAAGTCAACTTGACACAAATTACGATCTGCAGAAGAAACAGTCATCAACAGACCACGTTCTAAGAAAAACCGCAAAACGTTTTTGCCAAAACCGTTGTCCGGAATGGATCGTTTCGTAAGAAATGGTTTCTTCATTTTAAAAATGGAAACGGCCATAAGAAACCGCGGTTTTCATTTCGTTTCCGTTTCTACTTCGTTTTCGTAGAGAAACGCATAGACCCATCACGTTTCTGGTAACATAGGCCATGGCTATCTGAAGGGCTGAACCAGTGGCTCTAGCTGTTCGACATGGACAAGGTTCCTCCTCTTCTCGTTCCAACTCATCTACTCGAAAACCTTTGCATTGCTCTTATTGTGACCGTGACCATCATGTGCAGAAACATGCTGGAAACTGAATGGGTATCCGCCAGAACATCCCAAACATGCATCCAACAAATCCAATCAAGGAAGCTTCTCTTTTAAGCGCAACCATAGCCATCAATCTTCAGCCAACAATGTCAAGGAGGGTCCAGTAATTCTAGACGTGCCGTCGGTGACACATGGGCTCTTTGATTTGCAACTCCAGCAAATCCTGTCTATCATACAGGGCAAAGGGACAGCACAACCTGCCAATCCTAAGGCTAATGCTGCTACTTCTTCTTCAGGTTTGTCACAAGCACTGTTGCACCTCCATTAATTAGTTATTGATAGTGGTGCAACAGACCACATTACTTCATCTCCAACTTAGCTTGTCAGCAGACGTAAGAACACTATGTTTCCGCCAGTTGCTATGCCAAGTGGAGAATAGGCTCCCATTACATCCATTGGGAATTTACTTTTGAGTTCAACTATTACTTTAAAAAATGTGCTTGGTGTGCCATCTTTTAAGGTGGATTTAATGTCTATGAGTCGAATTACTAGAGATCTCCATTGTTCAGTAACCTTCTTCCCTTATTGGTGTATTTTGCAGGACTTGAGGATGAAGAAGACGATTGGTTTGGATAAACAACGAGACGGACTTTATTACTTGGTTGCATTAGCATCAGAGAAGTCAAAACATCAACCTCCATCTACAGCAACCACTTCCTGTTGTTTACCCAATTCTCAGGTCGCCTCCCCCACCGCTTTGTGGCATCACCGTTTGGGGCATTTATCTTCCTCTAGATTAGATTTTATGGCAAAACATTTTCTGAATTTCTCTTCCGAGTCTAATAATGCTTGTGATGTTTATGCTCTTGCAAAATAGGGTCGACTTCCATTTTCTGTTAGTTCAATTTCATCTGTTAGGCCTTTTGAATTAATTCATTGTGACATTTGGGGCCCCTATAAAATTGCCTCCTTTTCTGGTGCGAAATATTTTTTGACTATTGTGGATGATTATTCTAGATTCACATGGTTTTTTTTATGCATCACAAAAGTGAGACACAACATTTACTTGTTAATTTCTTCTCATTTGTCCAAACACAATTCCATATTTCTATAGCTAACATTCGGGTTGATAATGGTGGAGAATTCTTTTCTATGCGAGATTTTTTTAAACAAAAAGGGACCAATTATCAACATTCTTGTGTCTACACCCCTCAACAAAATGGGGTTGTAGAGCGCAAGCACTGCCATATTCTTGAATCCGCTCGCGCATTTCGTTTTCAAGCCCACCTTCCTTTACGTTTTTGCGTAGAATGTGTTTCCACTGTCGTTCATATAATCAACCATTTTCCCACACCACTTCTTTCTTACCAAACCCCTTTTGAAAGAGTTTTTGGAAAACTCCCTTCTTATTCTCATCTTCTAGTGTTTGGGTGTATTGCCTACGCTACTACTGTACACGTTCCCCATAAATTCGCCCCTCGCACTAGACGTTGCGTTTTTCTTGGATATCCAATAGGCCAAAAAGCTTACAAACTCTATGATATTACAACCCATCAAATTTTCACTAGCCGTGATGTTTTTTTTCATGAAACCATCTTTCCCTATGAGTCCATTCCATCCACTTCCACAACTTCAGTCTCTGTCCTTCCTCTTTCAGTCTCCAACACCTATCACCAACCGGATCTTTCCCCACTAGTCCAACCACTCTCACCACTGGATACAATTTCTTCTCAACCACCAACTGTTGGTCCTCCTCCCAAACCCCTTTTACGTCGTTCTCACCAATCTCATCACCCTCCCATGGATTTATGTGATTATGTCTGCAACCAAGTGACATCTCCCAACCATTTTCCGACTTTGTCCTCAGGTCCACAACAAGGTATGCAATATCCCCTTTGCAATTTTGTCTCTTATCATTGTTACTCACCACAACATTACTCATTTACTGCTACTGTCAGTCAAGATATTGAGCCTACATCTTATAGCGAAGCAGCTTCTCATTCCCATTGGCAAGAAGCTATGCAATCTGAATTGGCTGCTTTAGAAGCCAACAACACTTGGTCCCTCACTTCCCTTACTCTTGGTAAGAAGCCTATTGGTTGTCGTTGGGTTTACAAAATCGAAAGGCATTTGGATGGCACTATAGAGCGTTACAAAGCTCGTTTGGTTGCGAAAGGTTACACACAATTGGAAGGTATAGATTACCATGATACTTTTTCTCCCACTGCTAAATTGGTTAATGTTCGTTGTTTATTGGCTTTAGCAACTGCCCAGAATTGGTCACTTCACCAACTCGATGTCCACAATGCTTTTCTCCATGGTGATCTCCATGAAGAAATTTATATGTCTCCACCTCCTGGTCTTCGATGACAAGGGGAGAATCTAGTGTGTCGCCTCCACAAGTCGTTATATGGCTTAAAGCAAGCTTCATGACAATGGTTTGCCAAGTTCTCTACAGCTATTCAAGTTGCTGGATTTGTTCAATCCAAAGCAGATTACTCGTTATTCACATGCCAAAAAGGCAAGTCTTTTACAACATTGTTGATATATGTCGATGACAATCTCATTACGGGTAATGATGTTAATGCCATATTAACTCTCAAGCAATTTCTGCATAGCCATTTCTAGATTAAAGATTTGGGTAGTTTGAAGTATTTTCTAGGCATCGAAGTTTCTCGATCAAAGAAAGGTATTTCCATTTCGCAATGAAAATATACTTTGGAAATTCTAAAAGATGGCAGACTTTTAGGTTCTAAACCTGTGAAATTTCCCATGGAGCAAAACGTAATACTCTCGAATTCAAGGGAATTGCTTAAAGATACATCTCAGTATAGGTGACTTGTTGGACGCCTAATTTCTTTGACAATTACCCGACCAGACATTACTTATTCGGTCCATGTGCTAAGCAGATTCATACATGCACCATGCCAACCACACATGGAGGCTGCCTTGCGTGTGTTGCGTTAATTGAAAAGCAATCTAGGACAAGGTTTTTTTTCCCCTTCTCAGAATGATTTGTCTTTGCGAGCCTTTTCGGATTCGGACTGGGATGGTTGTCCAATATCTCATAGATCCACTATGGGTTATTGTGTTTTTCTGGGATCCTCTTTGATTTCCTAGTGGACAAAGAGGTAGAAAACCGTATCTCTCTCCTTAGCAGAAGCCGAATATAGAACCATGACAGGTACATGTTGTGAATTATCCTGGCTATGCTCATTATTGACAGATTTGAGAGTATTGCATCTGAAGCCAGCATTGTTGCATTGTGATAACACAGCTGCCTTACATATAGCATCCAATCCCATCTTCCATGAAAGAACCAGACATATAGAGATGGATTGTCATTTTGTTCGTGACAAAATACAAGATGGCTCGATTATAACCAAACATTTTGCTTCAACAAATCAGCTTGCAGATGTGTTCACTAAGCCATTGGGAAAAGAAATTTTCTCAACTATGATACGCAAGTTGGGAGTTCTTGACATTCACTCTCCAACTTGAGGGGGAGTGTTGAGAATGACATACATGGTGATTGTAGGAGATCTCAGCATGATTGTAGAATAGCTCTGCCTAATATCTCAGCATGATTGTAGAATGGCTCAGCATGATTGTATAATAGCTCAGTCTGATATCTCAGCTCGATTGTAGAATGGCTCAGCATGATTGTAGAATAGCTCAGCCTGATATCTCAGCATGATTGTAGAATGGCTTAGCATGATTGTAGAATAGATCAACATGATTGTAGGAATTTTTGTATAAAGCTGTGTCTGTCTCCTAATTCAAAATTCAATTCAAGGAAAACATTCCTTTCTTATTTTTACAAGCTTATACTAGTCTTTTTAAGACCGAAAATCGCAAATACTGGGCCTTTTTCAAAATAGCACATACTTGTACCATGCAAACACATTCCTAGGGAGAACACTTTTATTTGAACTAACTTTTATTCATGATTTTAATTGGAAGACTTGTATATTTACTAAAACATAAATCTAAAACATTTGACACTTTTAATGAGTTTAAGGTTTTAGCATGAAAACAAAGTGGCATGTATATCCAAGTTTTGATGTTGGACAGAGGAGTTGAATATGATTCCAAAGACTTTGCAAATTATTGCAGACATTAAAAAGCAATTGAGAGTCACACACACCCTTCATCAAAATGGGATAGCAGAATGAAAAAATAGAATCGTAATGGGATAGCAGAATGAAAAAATAGAATCATAATGAATATGGATATATGTATGATCAAAGGAAAACAATTTCAAAATGAATTTTGGGTTAAAGCAGTTGCAAGTTCACAATATACATTGAATGGATTAAGTACAAAAAGTGTAAAAAACAAGTTTCTCGGGAGGCTTAGAGTGGAACAAAATCAAGTACTTCACATTTCAAAGTATTTGGGTGTGTGGCTTTTGTACATGTTCTTGAACAACTGAGAATAAAGCTAGATGATAAAAGTAAAAATGCATTTTTACAAGGTACATTGAGGACTCAAAATCCTAAAGGTTTTACAATGGAGTCGCCAAGAAATTTATAGTAAGCAGAGATGTGGAATTCAAAGAAGCAGAATCTTGAAACATTCAAGGTGAACAATCAACTACAGCTAGAAATTCAACACCCTTATTCCTGGTAGAAGATCAAGTGGAACCAACAAGACAACAAGGACCTCCATCGAGATTACCAAAATTACATATTCAAGGTGAAACTTCAAGACATGGAGAACAACAAGCTCATGGTCCTCACTCTACTAGTGAGTGAGATCCTACAATAACTTTATTAAGAAATAAAAATACTAGAAGCCTAAGAGAAATTAATAATCAAGATGATGAAATAGATATTCAAGGCCTATACATTTTGAGGAGGCTATTAAAGAAGGTAAATGAATGAAGAAATTGATACAATTGAAAAAAATGGCACTTGGGATCTTGTACATCTTCCACAAGGAAAGGACATCATATGAGTTAAATAGATTTATAAAACTAACTTCAATGAAAATGGAGAAGTTGAGAAGTATAAGGAAAGGCTTGCTGTAAAATTTTTTGCACAACAACCTCGTATTGATTATGGAGAGACCTTTTCTTCAGTAGCAAGGTTAGACACCATTAGAACTCAAAACAAATGACAAGTATATTATCTAGATGTCAAATCAACATTTCTATATGGGATTTTGGAAAATAAAAAGTGTACATTGATAAGAAAATCAAGAATCAAGAGCATAAAGTTTACAAGCTAAAAAAAATGCATGATATTAGTATAAAGTTTAAAAGCTAAATAAAATGCATGATATTGTTTGAAACAAGGGCCAAGAGCTTGGTTTTGAAGAATTGACTCATATGTAATCAATAACTAGTTTTCTAAAAGAAACTTTGAACTCACATTGTACTCCAAAATAGATCAACAAAACAATATTATAGGAAATTTAATGATAGAAACTTCCTAATTAGTCATGAAAACAAAATTTGAAATGACACACTTGGGTTAATGAAATATTTTCTTTGCATTCAAGTTGAACAATAAAAAAATGGCATATTTATTTCTAAACAAAAGAATGCTAAAAATGTTTTCAGCAACTTAGAATGACAAATTGCAAGCCAGTAGTAACATGTACAAAATTAAGCAAGAAAGATCAAGGAACAACATTGGATCCCACCTTGTATAAGAGACTTGTTGTCATCCTAATGTATCTAATAACTACAATATTCAAGACATTATGTGTGGAGAAATTTTAATTTCCAGGTTCATGGAAATTCCAGAAACTTCCCATTAGCAAGTAGCTTGTTATGAAGAAAATATTCCTATGGCTTGGGGTAGAACCACAACAAACATACTAACACTAGAAATAAACTCAATTGCCAAATATGTTATATAAACATGAAATGCTAACAATAAAAGGATAAGACCCTTACCTCAACCGGATGTTTGAAGAAAACCACCTTTGATCTCTCAATCCATTGTTCTTCACTTGCAACTTGTCCTCAACAACCAAGGCATACAAGCATATAAAATGTATATTAATTGTTAGCACATAATCTACTATAGTCCATGAACATATTAAGAAAATATACCCAATAAAAATAATATAATCATTTGCAACATGGATTGGATGAGAAAAAAATATTTTTGTTAATATAATAAACATAAGTACATAGTGACAACCTTGTTCCGACAACTCGTCAGAACCAAGAAACTAAGTTCCCCTACATAGGCCTCCATGACTTCAATCCACCATATAATGGAAAGATCATAAGTTCAAGGTGTAATTGGGTTCCTCCACAAGATAGGGAAGAGACTGGGAAATGAACACGAGAGAGGTTCAATCTTACAAGGACAAAGGGATGCAAACTCAAGGCATGACAATGGGGAAAATTTTCTCTAGAGTTTTCTTGCTCTCCAACTTCTCCTCCTTAAATGCTTCAGAATGGCTCAATATATAGCCCTCAAAGGAGATGGAGGGTTGAATTGGAGTGTTTACTAGTATATGGAAGGCCAAGAATCATAACAATTGTGACTTGGAAAGGAAAACTCAAAATATTTCTAATTTTGAGCATGAAACCCGATGTATGTGGGATGTAGTGGTGAAAGATGCATTTACATGTGCTGTAGTAATGCTAATTTTTGGGGTTTTAACTAAGAAAGAGGGGTATGATGAGTCTCCAGAGGGACAAGGTAAGAAATCAAAGCACATTGCATAGGATGTTTCAAGTCATGCTATAAAAGATGCCCCCTAACATATGAGGTCAAAGGGGTGATCACGATGGCCGAAATGCATTATAAATATCAGAAGTGGAGTAGTGGAGGACCATCCACAAGAACTAGCTACTCATCATAACATTACAATATTGACTATGTATACATAACTACAAACCTAAAGTACATAGTAGTCCCATGTGCATATACAAACAATAGGTGTTCATGGCCATGAATAGGAAGTACATAATAGACATATGTCATAAGTAGTCACATCCATGAATAACACACAGTGGAGTCTAGTCTCCAAATAAACTAAATACATATGATATATGTTGGAGTACAAAATACTATGCCATGAGAATTGAGGTCCGATAGGTACTATCACAATCAAGGATAATAACATATAGGATGATGCCACTATAGTCTGAGGTATTTGTTGTAGCTGCAACTATTTCCCCCCCAAAAAATGTATTTTTAGGGTTCCCCCTTATTCTTTTAGTGTTTAGAAGGCTTAGGGATTTCCATGATTTTACCAAAGTTTTCCCATGGCTTGTTGTTTTTGAAAGATTTGAGTTTTTGTCTGCTTATATTGGATGCATAGTCGAATAGCTTTCCGATGCATTGGATGCATAGTTGACTACCTTCCCGATATGCCCATCGAGAGCCTTCCGAGGCTTTCTTCGATGTATCGGATGTCGTTTCATCTATTGTATTGGAGGCAGTTGTCGATTTTCCGGAAGCATAGTCTAAAATGTCTCCGAGGAACTGGGTCCCCATTTAACTATCACTCTCAGATATCTGATTAAGTTTGGAAAAATGTCTCACCATATCGACTCGGTATATGGAAATGAGCCGAAGGTTTTAGTGGTTTCGCTAGCCAACGTTGCAAGGGCGTAGTGTCAAATCTATCAACGACTTCACGGTGCTCTAGTTGATACCAAGATAGGTTAGTGATTTCGTCTACCGATGTGTTTTTCATCCGAGGTCTCAGGAATGAAGAGTTGAGTCGATTCGATATTGTGGGTTTTCAAAAGAGTATCACTCCAACGGTGGGTTAATTTTTCTTTCCCACCACGTTATTTTACTAATCCCACAATCAGGCTTATAAAGCCATATAGTTTGTATGAGGTGTCATTATCACTGTTAGGTTACCCATTTGAGTCTATGTAGCTGTTGATCACCTGTAAAAATCATTCACCAATGCAGGTTGTTGTCTGTCCAGGTCGCTCGCCATATTGTCTCCAGGTAGGATTCACTCAAATTTTTTATATGCCCATTATTATTATTTGTTTTCGGCCGCATGTATTTGATAGGGTTAGGTATTTATTTTCTGCGGGGGTTTTTGCTTTAAATAGCGGTGGGTTTTTCTTTAGTTAAGTATTCAACCTGTCTATTTTTGGACATCGTTTCATTTCACGGGTTATTTTCTCTCCCAGCCTCTGTGCGGCCATGAGTGCATCATTGACATTTGTTTGGAAATCAAGGGCAGGGTGCAGACACGCGTTTCACCGTCTACACCACCCCTTTCATTCTTGCATCATTTTAAACCCTAGGCTACATGACCATGTCTCAAGTGACGGTGTGTTTCCATGGGATGTAGGAGGGGTGCGTAGATGATCAGGGGTTTTAGGGGTTTTTAGTGGTCTGTAGTTTAAGGATTTGTTCTTTTTCCTCATTCAAGTTTTCTACCCAAACAAGCAAAGTTGTTGTGAAGATCTAGATTTTTCCCTTACAGAGGTTTTTGCACGCTAGAGCAGATAGGTTTTGTCAGCTTCTTGTTGTTGCTTCTCATACTAAAAGCCTATTTATTTGATAAAAGAAGTTATTCAACATGCATATTGATGGGATAGTAATATTCTATTTGTTTTTATTGTTGTTTTCAATACATAGCCTGCTAGGAGTAAGTAGACTAAAATCATGTTGCATGATTTTTACAGGCTAATCATCAGCACAACAATATGCCACAAAAGATGAAGAAGAAGGCCCACGTAGCTGAGGAGGAACCATAAGTAGAGATAGTAACCAAAGTTGAGGTTATTTATGAAGATACTAAAGCCATTACTGGAGTTGAGCCAGAGTATAAATGGGGAGAGGTATACAGAATGATTTCAAACCAAAATGTTCCAAAAGCTTGGTTTGAAGATATGCCTATATATGCCAATATTGAGAGATGAGCCATTATGAAAGTGGCTACCAGACCTGAAATTTTCCCATGTTCAAAGGTGATAGGGTGGATTCTTCCTAGAGAAGATGTAACGAGGATGATACTGGACAACACCGAGAGGAAAGATTATGCTGCATATATCCCAGCCTATGTACCCATGGCTTAAAATTTACTAACACCACGGACCTATTTAACTAAAAGTTGGTTAAAGGAGCTCAATCTCGATATGGTGGAAACAGTTAAAAAAATGATGATCCCATGTAAAAACTTCCGTACGAGTCCTTCTAGAGAGTACGAAACATCAACCCTTTGCACTCCATATAGGTTCATTGCTTTGATGTTAAACAGAATTTTCGAGATGGCTAATGGAAAAAGCTTTAACATAGGTTGGGTACCAGTGATATTTTTTGTCGCCACCCAAGGTACAATCTTTAATTGGGAAAATATAGTGTCCAACATCCTGTCAACTTGTATAAGTGCAGCATTGGGAGGAGTGTCCTAGAAGAAGACATAATTTTATATGAGTTCAATATTGATTGATTGCATCTTATGTACTTAGCCATTCCTAGCATTGAACTGCCAATGGGATAAAGACCAGGCCCCTGTGTATGCTGTCTATAAATTATTATGGGCCCACAAACATTATAGCCATTACAAGGAGATTTGTGAGAATTTCATTATGCCATTGTATAAATTTATTTTCTTGGTCGAATGTAATTGTATGTCAGAGGAATATTTGAAAGTTGTGCAAAACAACAAAAACTATTATTTGACATAAGAAGGTTTATATTTAAGAATGTACGGTGATTCAAGGTCTCCTTCCCTTCTATCGAGGTATGCTACATACTATGTGATCCATAAAGAGGCTATGAGACAGTTGTACATTGACGGAGTGGGAAATTTCCTTTTTGAGAAGAAGAAGGCAGTATATCCTGCAGTCCCCTTTTTTGTAGGAAGTTACAAATTCTCCAAGGTAAAAACTGCAGCATAATTTGTTAAGGAATTAGAGTATTTTCGCTTCGGTGAAATGAATTTACATAGGAATGACACTGAGGATAAAGTTGTTGATTATTGCACAACAACTTGAGTTCATTTTGAGTATACAAATTTCTGGGATAAAGATGAAGAGATCTTCCGGAATGCTCAAAACATGACAGCTTTGAGGAAAAGATTCAAACAAAAGATAACTATTGTGGGCGAAAATGGAAAAGATGTTGATAAAATCAAAAGGCAGGAAGAAGATGCAGCAAAGAGAAGGAAGGAATAAGCTCACAGGTTAGCACAAGAAGCAGAGAACTGGTTGTGAGCTGAAGAAGAAGAAAAGAGAAAGATAGTTGAAGAGGCAGCAAAGAAGATAGAAGAAGAAAAGAAAAGAAAGGAGGAAGAAGAAATACATAGAAGGCATAAAGAAAGTAAATGATTAAGATTATAAGATGCTAATAAGGGAAAAGAGCAAGAAGAAAAGGTAGCTGAAGAATTGAGAGAAGAGACATGAGAAGAACAAGACCCTGCTAATCAAGGACAGACTCAGTCCGATGCTGATCCATTCGAATCTGTTGTTCCATCTAGTAGTATAGCAAGAGAGAATCCTTTGACAGTATCTAGAATTGAACTAGTTGCTTTTACTATCACAAACGGAGAAGAAGTGCCCGATTTAAACACCATTTTCTATGACAAGGTAAAAAAGAGGATTGTTAAAAGAATAGAGAAAAAAGTGAACACTGGGGGTAAGACAGGAGTGATGGTGACTGATAAAAAAATGGCTCACTGTAGCAACAAATATCCATGATTAATGGAAAGGGATGGGGTAGCCCTATCCCTAGCCACTGAAGATAATGTGGATAGAATAATGACATATCTAGAACAATCTCAGAAGAAGGTCACACAGTTGAAAGATACCTTGAAGAGAGAGAGGAGTGAAAGTCAGAGTTTGAAAAGGAAGTATGAATATATGATCAGTGAAGTTGAGGTATCCAAGGAAGAGTGTCAGAATCTATAGGAAGATTAATATGCTTTGGTGCTATCTGCAGACAATATAGAAAAGGAGTCCTAGGCCACCTTGGCAGATTTTGGGAAACTAAAGCAAAGATATCAGGTTTTGGGAGACGAAAGCGATAATATGAGGCTATCAATTGAAGAGTTGAATAACGAAAAGGGAAATTTAGAAGATAAAGTGACAGATCTGGAATTACAAAGGACCACTGCGGAAGGGAAAGCTAAGATGTATGAAGCTCAGATAATAGCCTTGGAAGATCAAAAGAATTCACTAGAAGTTTCATTGAAGACAACTATGGAGAAGAAATCCGATGTTGAACCTTTAAAGAAGCATGCTCTTACGCTCAGAAATAAGATTCATCAAATGCAGCTTCAGATGGTAGAAGAGAGGTTTAAGGTTCAACAGATAGAAATAAGGTTGGAGGAAATTATAAATAGTACAGCTTCCTATTTTTTGGACAGGACACAGGATATCTTAGAAACTCTAATGGGAAGAATGAAATGGGTAGAAACAAACAAGGAGCCTCCCATAGATGTACCTCCCAAAGACCTGGAGATAATAAAGCTAGAGTATGAGCTGATCGAGTTTGCTAGTAAATAAGCAGAAGAATTAATAAAGACAGTCGGGAAGACGAAGAGTGCTTGTGCAGAATTTAGTAGGAGAGCGCTTCTAAATTACAATCGGTGTGAGACCTCTGCTGGAAGGAGGCTAGAAGAGCTGCCAAAGCATGAAATATTTTTGAAACAATTACAGGAACGATGCAACAAATATTAACAGGACATTCATCTTGTGAAGGGGCTAGATGAAAAGGTACTTAAAACTGAAATAACACATGCAGCTGCTAGTTTTCACTTGCTGGAAGAACAACTTCGCTTGATTCCAGCCAAGGTGGCGAATGTAAATGCTCAAACTATTAAACATGAAATCACTATTAGATTTTTAGATCCATCTGGTTTTGAAAGTATAGCATCAGAGGCAAACGTGTGGAATAAATTTATGAATGATCAAATTGGGTCATCTTAGTTGGGCTCTTTAGAACATTTGATTAATGATGTAATATATTGTATTTATCTTTTTGATTCCATAAGCTAAAGGACAATTTTGTAAAGGAAAGGTTAGGGGAAGCCAAAAAGGCAACGAGGGCAGCTCAAGAGTTTTTTCTTTTTGTATAAATATAGGAAAGCTTTATGTATTGAGGGACCCTTTTTCATGATATCTTTGTGCAATGTTATTGTAAGAAGAACTATTTCATCTTATAATAAAGAGTTTATATATTCGTCTGGAGAAAGCACTGTGGGGTTTCAAATGCTTGACATGGACTGGTTGAATTTGAACTACTTTTGTTTCATCTTGTTTCTGTGAACTGTGAGATCGTTCTAACTTATAATTTCTTTCATGTTATGAATATGCTCCTATTTATTTATACGAAATTTCCACAATCATATCTGAGTAATGAATGTTTTAATTGACAATGAGCTATCTCTTTGTTTATCTGTCTATTTATATTCATATATTCATAAATATTAACAGTTGTCTATAGTATTCTAAATGCATGTTATACAATACATTACTCATTATTAGTTACAGTATTAATCCCTAGGGATAGGTTAGATAGTCTTAGTTAGTATTTTTGTGTTTATGATTTAGAAGCGAAAGAGGTAAGATGAGAGGTAAGAACCTACGCATCACATTGTGACACTCTTTGTTATCTCTATCGACTACACTTAGCTAGGCACTTGCGTATCATACCTAAATATAAAACTAAAAAATACAGTTAAACGGTGGATCGGGCCGCAACCGGTAAAATAAGCTTTAACTGTTACTTGACCTACGGTAGCCAGACCGTAAACCGGACAAATTCCCCATACAAAACAATAATGAGCTAATTGGGAACGCTTAGTGGGGAGAATCCCTACTATTGTTACTTGCGTTTTTACAAGCCCCAACATTTTTGGCGCTAGAAGGAGGGCCACCAGTGCATGGCTAGCTAAGGAAGTCCATTTTCTCGAAATTTCCCCACCGGTGACAATTCCAATACTAGTATCCCACAAAGACCTATTCCTGAAGAAAAGACCACATGGTATCTCTATCCCATTGATAATGAATTGGTTGATGATTTAAGAAGAATCACCAGGGCATATGCAGAAAAGATTGGAGGGTTACCTATTATTCCTTCTTTGCCGAGAAGAGAGTATCATAAGAAGGACGTCCTCAATTGGAAGATTCAGTGTTAGTGGAAGACCTCAAAGAGCTGGTAGAAACATCCTTGCAAGAAATTGTCCAACCTATGAACCATTTAGGACCAGACTCCCCTCACTATTCTCCTTTTCAAACTCCTATCCAGTCTCCTCCTCAATCTCCACTCAGAATCATGGCCAATGTGAATGCAAATCAGCCACCTCCACAGCCTGCTTGGAGGGCTAGATCTCCTTTAAACCTGACACCTCCATTGCATGTTATGCCTTAGAATTTTGACAAATCCTTACCCAAGTTTGAACCAAATGAAGGAATTCTTGTGGATGATGATTTGCTGAGTTTTTATTTGGCTTTAGAATGATTGCAAGCAATAGAACATGAAGATGTAGTATGTAGATTATTCCCGCATACCCTGAAAGGAAAAGTAGCTTCATGGTACTTTTCCCTGCCAACAAACTCAATCACAAATTGGAATATTTTTGAGAAATTGTTCAGAAACAAATACGGAATCCAAAAAACTCACGGAGCCTTAATAAAAAGATTGATTTCCTTAAAGAAAGAAAAGAAACAAAAGGGTACATAATTTCACTCAGAGGTTTGTTGCTTACTTGAATAACTTCGACGCAACTAACAGACCATCTAAGCATGCCCTAATTGAGTATTGTACCTCAGCTCTTGGGCCTGATTTAGCCATGTTTGTCAAGAGATCGGTTAGGCCTATGTTGGTAGATACTTATGAAGAAGTTGAGAAGGTGGAGGTGGAAATGGACAGTATAGAACACTATCCTGTGCAGTCAGATGAAAAAACTTATGGAAACAGAAAGCCTCTATTGTTGACTAAACCTAAAGATGAGCGATCACAAGAGTTAGATGGGGTGGTGAAAATGATGCAGAAGTTATCAAACAGGGTAATTGATTTGGAAAAAGAAAAAGAGGCTCATAAACAATAAAATCCTTATTATAAAAAGAGAGAAGATAGCAGTCATCCCACGCCTCCCCCACATAGTCCCTCAGTCATAAATTTGACAGATGTAGGAATGGATAATTTTTTCACATTCCATCAGCAGCCTCACTCTGAGAAGAATTGCCCATAGTGGATAAATTATATGACCTTAGTGATGAACCAATTGTTGGATTCTAAGTTGACAGAAACTGTGGAAGAGAAAGAGAAAGATCATGAACCAATAGAAACACAAGAAGAAGACACCTTGGTTTTATGGGATTGTGTTTCTATGTTCAACGTAGAAGATGAATGTCTCCCTGATGAAGAAGAAATATTAGAGACGAATGTTACAACAAGAAGTCAGGATCCATTAAAAGAAGATAACTTGATACTTCCCAAGATTAAGAAACTTCAAGAGAACATGAAGAAAATGAAGAATAATACTCCAATTATTAATATACCTGAGTTTGTCATTTCAAGCTAGAGCCCCAAGAAAGTTAATGTGCCTATAAATCCTACTGAAAATAAAGCTGAAAATTTCAAGAAAAATGTGACTGAGCATGAAATGGGATATGACGTTGTGGAAGACATTAAAAAGTCTAAAGCAAATATCTCTTTTTTTGAAATACATGCAATATACCTCAACAAAAGGAAAAGCTCTTAAAAGCACTTGAAACACCCATGAAGGAACCTCAAAATGATAACCAACCTGAGGAAGAGATTGGTGAAGCAAGTTTAGGAGGAAAGTCTAAGTATAGAACTCCATCCTTTCTTCTAACTTTTGAGATCTTCAATTACAATGTTCATAATTGCTTGGTGAACTCATGAGCATCAGTTAATGTCATGCCACTTTCAGTTTGCAAGCAAATAAATGGTCAACCTAAGCCAACCACAGGAAAAGTTATTCAATTAGAAAGAACAACAGTGAAAGTGATAGGTGAAATGGAAGATGTCTTGATCTGTTTGTTTGTAGATGAGAGGGTATGTCAATACATAGACATTGTTGTAGCAGATATCCCAGATGCTTATGGTTTGTTTTTGAGCCGGGATTGGTCAGCAAAGTTAGAAGGATATTTCAAATCAAACTGGTCACATGTGTGGTTTCCCTATAAAGGATGTCAGAACCAAATAAAGGTGTTGAGAGAACCTCAAATGAAGTATAACGTGACTCAATTGGAAGGAAAGAATGAACCTGTAAACTCTGTGTTGGGAAACTATTTTATTGAACTGGAGCCGAGAAATTACCAAGCCAAAGAAACTAGCAGTATATCAGATATCCAGCCTGATCTCCTTCAATTCTCACGGGCTGATAAGATTGATTGTAACATAGTATATTTAGTTTTAGATGTAATTAGTAATTCAAATTCAGTAGGTGTAGAAAGTTTTTGGATTCTTTATTTTGATGGTTCTAAAACATTGGAAGGATCAGGGGGTAGCTGTGTCTTGATCGATTCAGGAAAAAATAAACATTTTCTTTCATGTAGATTAGAATTTGAATGCACAAATAACACAGTTGAATACGAAGCATTAGTCCATGGACTGAAAAAAAAAACAATAGAATTAAAAGTAAAAAATCTGAAAGTGTACGGAGATTCTAAAATCGTTGTTAAATAAATTCAGAATAAAATTCACTGCATATCACCGCATTTGAAGGCTTACCAAAATGAAGTGTGGGATTTATTAATAAATTTTCATGCCTTCAATATTTCTTCAATTCCTAGAGCAAAAAATGCAGCAGCTGACTTGTTAGCTACATCAGTTCCAAGGTTGGTACCTACAAATAACAGGTGTTCGATTGAATTGCTTTTCAGGCCTTTTGTTCCATTCAACATCACTAATCTGAGGGTGTTTGATGATGATTAGAAAATATTGGAATGTTTAATGAATAATGATACATTTAAAGGAGACATAATAGATGACGAAGAACATCAACCAAAACTACAAAACGGAAATTTCATTCCAAAAGGAGTCAAAACTTTGGAACAGATGTTTGATTTAGACAACAAGTTCAGAAAGCCAACGAATGTCAAGACTCATAACTCGTCTTTACAATTAGAGCTAATAAATCTAGGGACAGAGGCTGAACCCAAATATGTGAATTTGGGGAAGTGTTGTTAAACCGGTGAGAGGAGTAAATTCATCAATTTATTCATACAATATAAAGATGTATTTGCTTGGACTTACGAAGACATAAAAATGTATGACACCAAAATTATACAACATGTGATTCCAATCAAAGTTGGATTCAAACCTTATCAGTAGCCTCTGATAAAGATGCATCCAAAAATAGAACCCCTAATTCAAAATGAAGTGAAAAAGCTGCTAGATGGTAAAATCATATTTAAAGTCAGACATTCAGAATGGGTCTTGAACTTGGTACCAGTGCGGAAAAATTCTGGAGAGATCAGACTTTGCGTTGATTTCATGAATTTGAACTGTGCTTCAGATAAAGATAATTACCTAGTCCCACCAATGAAACAAATACTACAAAGGGTCTCAGGGTCTGAATTATTTTCATTTTTAGATGGATTCTCCGGTTATAATCAAGTATTAGTAGTAGAAGAATACAGGCTCAAGACTACTTTCAGAACCAATTGGGGGACTTTTGCGTATAGGAGAATGCCCTTTGGACTTATTAATGTTGGAGAAACTTTCCAAAGGGATATGGACATAGCTTTCCACGGTCTGATTGGCCATAGTGTCATGGTTTATTTAGATGATGTTACAATATTTTCAAAGAAAAGAGAAGAACATGCATTTCATTTGAAACAAATTTTTGAGCGTTGTAGGAAATATGGCATTTCTTTAAACCCTAATGAATGTGTGTTTGCAGTCACCGAAGGAAAGCTATTGGGACATGTTATTTCTAAAAAAGGGATCTCCATAGACCCGAAAAGGATTAAAGCCATAGAACAAATCCCTTTTCCTCATAATAAAAGAGGTATGCAATATCTTATGGAGACAATGAATTTCATGCGAAGGTTTGTGCCAGACTTTGCTCAAATCGTCAAACCTTTGCAGCAAATGGTCAAGAAGAGTGTGCAGTTAAAATGGAATGATTTGGAGAAGAACGCATTCAACAAGATCAAGACATCCATTGCTCATTTACCATCACTCAAAATTCCAAATTTTGGAAAGGATTTTATTCTATACACTTTCGCTTCCGATGATTCATTAGCAGTAGTGCTTACGTAGAAAAAGGATGGGGGAGATGAGTACCCCATATCATTTATGAGCGCTGGTCTGCAAGGGGATGAATTGAACTATCCTGTGGTTGATAAACAAGCTTATGTAGTTTTTAAGACGGTAAAGCAATTCAGGACATACATACTTAAGAACCGCACCAAAGTAATAGTCCCACACCCAGCAGTACGATCCCTTTTTGTACAAAAGGAACTGGGAGAAAGAAGAGGTAGCTGGGTGAATTTTTTGCAAGGATATGATCTTGAATTCAAACCAGCAACCATAGTTAAAGGATAATGACTCTGTAAACTAATGGCTGATTGTCAAAACACTAAAGATATTAGCTGGGATAATGAAGCTGAATTATACATGGTGGATGTATGTCATCTATTCATAGCTCCAGACTCCTGGTATAGGGATTTAGTCCATTATCTTCAAGAAGGATATTTGTCGGAGCATTGGAATCCTAAGCAAAGAAGAGCATTACGTCTGAATTCAGCCTTAAATCAGATTATTGATGGAGTGTTGTTTAGAAAGAACTATGGTGGAGTATTTCCTAGATGCTTGGAACATGAAGATGCAAAGAAGGTTGTAGAAAATTTACATGATGGACTCGCTGGAGGTCATTTTTCAGGAGACAAAACAACACACAAGATTCTCAGAGCTTGATAATACTAGTCGACATTGTTTAAAGATGCTCATTGTTGGGATGCAGAAATGTCCCTTTTTCATCCACTTTATCTTCCGATATTCCTCACATTTCATCGTCCCATTAACCTTTTATCATACCATTTCCTTACATATATGTGGGTTTCACCTTATTATTTCCACTTTATTTATTTTTAGTATTATAAGTGAATTTATGATTAAATATTAGAAAATGAACATGTGTTTCACTAATATCTCAAAGTATGGATGAGCTTTGTAATGTGTAGGAATATGTGAAGGATTAATTCAAAGAAAAGAATTCACGTATATCTCCTCCATCATTTCAAGGAGATAGTTATGCAAAGAATATTCTAAGGAGAAGATCATGGAGATTTGGTTGAGAGACATGCGGAGAATTTGTGAAAGATATGTGGAGGATTTGAGGGATCATATCTTAGAATAATAGGAAAGTAGTTGAGTGGTTGAGTGAATAGTGAATTTCTTATTATGAGATGGTTATCTTCTTCTCAAAGAAGTTCATGTATAAAAGAGAGTGCTCTCTCTTCATTTGTGATGGGATATTATCTTAGAATATTTTAAATCTTAGATTAACTTTGAGAATAGTAGATTGTAGAATTTAGTCTTGACTTTGTAATATGGAGAAGAGGATTCTTAGCTTTTGTTCATAATCTTGGTTTGATGCTTTCATGATTTATGATTGATTCTTGTGATGTAATTTAAGATTGCTTTATTGTTAATGTGAGTTCACATGTGTTGTCTTGTTTCTCTTCATATGTTGTCTTTCTTTTATGCAATTTACTTTCAGCCGTGTGTTTCATCTTCCAACATTAGATTAGTGATTGCTTGTTTTAGTTTAAGGGAGGTTAGATTAGATTAGTCTTAGTTTCACGGGGGGTTATATTAGCTTAATTTCACTTCAGTCTTGCATATACTTTGCAGGTGCTTCATAAGACTACAAACCTCAGATTGACAAATTAAATGGCTGGGCAATTACTACTATGGAATTAAAATGACATTAATTCGGCCCAACATTTTGGCACCATTGTCGGGGAAGCACGATGGATTGAAGTGTATATTTCAATTCCTGCAAGTGTGGTAGTGTAGATTTCGATTCCTACAAGTGTGGTAGCGTAGATTTCAATTCCTGGAAGTGTGGCAGTGTAGATTTCGATTCCTGCAAGTGTGGTAGTGTAAATTTCGATTCCTACAAGTGCGGTAGCGTAGATTTCAATTCCTGCAAGTGTAGTAGTGTAGATTTCAATACATGCAAGTGTGGTAGTGTAAATTTCAATTTTTTGCAAGAGTGTTTAATTTCCGCAACTGTGAAGAGTTATTTATTTTTTAGAGTGTTTTTTTTTTTTACATAAATGGTTTGTTTTTATTTAAGATTTTCATACTTCAGTTTTGGGTGTTGTAAGAATCCCTTTTTCAACATGGTTTAATAATGAGTATAAGTATGGAACTACTCACTCATGCCTTGGAAAAAGATGGATTTTCCTCTTCCCAGGAAGAGGAGGCCTTGGTAGCAATAAGAGATTTAGCTACTCCTCCAGAATCAAACAAGGAATCATCATCCAAAAACCCCTGCGCATGTGAAGGCGAACAAGTATTTGAACAAGAGATCAATGAAGATGAACAAGAGATCAAGGAGGACCACGAGGAGTTGTAGCATGATTTGAGGAGTGAAAACTATGCCTACGAAATCCCTATCGAATGATGGTTTCAAGCAAGAATGAGGTTAGAACAATTTAGTTTTTCTTTTTATTTAGTTAGATCACAGCCACAATGATCAAATTTGTTCATCTTTGTATATTGCCATTGTTCATTCATGGGATTGAAAGATAATATATTCCTATTACTGTTGCGTGTATGGCTACACTGGCTATTTTATTACACGTAACTATTTTCTAATTCCCAATTAGCATAGAGTAGGTAGGATTTTATTTCTAGTCTTTGCTTTCACCTAGAATAAGTATGCTCTCCTCTATGCTTCCTGCGATCGCGAGGATTAGAAAGTAGGATGTTTTCTAAAATTTTCAGGAATGAATAATTAATGTTTTGCAACATGCTTAATTGATTTCATCTTTATTTTGCAATTCATTATCTCCATTTGCTAAAACCTTTCTCAATTGTTAAATGAAAATAGTCTGCAATTTAATTTTTAAGTTGAAAAAAACGTTGAAATTATAATGTTGAAAAGAAGCTACAACTCCAAGCTAAAACAACGCAAATCTATTGCATTTTTTTGACATTTTGGCTCGTTAAAATTTGCTAAAACACAGTCGAGACAGTCCTATTTTTAGGGACCATAAGGGCTTAGTTTTAAAACCTGTTTCTATCCATGGTATCCCTTTAAGTCTAGTTTCCAATCCAATTTGAATTCTTCAATTTGGTTCTAAAACGAAAAATATATGGTCAAAATACTGACTGGGGGTGGAGTAGGTAGCTCAAGAACATAGTTGGGACAGTCACGTTTTGGGAGACCTAATGGATAAATTTTAAAAACATGTTTCTACTGCATACTTTCCTATCAATATAGTTTACAACACATTTTTAATCATTCGATTTCGATATTGTACAAAGGATATATTCCCAAAATACTGACTACCTATCCTAAATCTGCACTCTAAAAAATCTACTTTCTCAGCTGTTCATTGGAATATTTGACCCATCAATTCTTCTTGTTTTCAAGACCTGTTTCTATTGGAGATACCTAGATGAATCTATTTTCATCTCCAATTAGAATCACATCAATCCATCTTTTAACAAAAAATTTGTACTCAAAATAGTGACCGTTGGTCTAGGATGAAACTCACAAACAACATTAGGATGCAGGATGTTATTCAGATTTTATGACATACCATACCATCCAATTTTTAAAAACTATTTCTATTGGAATTATCCCTATGAATCCACTTTCTTTTTGCTTTTGAATCATTCAAATCAGGCGTGAAACAAAGAAGTTATTACCAAAACACTGTCAGGTACTCTACGTCGGCCCAACATGCATCCCAGATAAGAACACCTTGATTCGCATCTGTATTTACGGGCATATGGAAATGAATTTTGAAAATACAAAACATGGGTTTTGTGCATAAAATCCTCCTTTACCTAAATCTCAAGGAAATCACCAAACAAAGCCATGATTTGCGATATACAATTGGTTCTTCAAGAGGGTATTTTCTAGATTTACTGTGGCGACCGGTTTCAAGCAGCTGAAACAATAAACTCCATTGCTATGACAATAAAGGCTGAACATAGTTCTATAAAGGATAAACAAAGCTCAGAAAAAGGGTTGAACAAAGCTCAGAAAAATGGTTGATCTTTCTCTAGAAAAACTGTTTATAACACACAGAACAAGCTTCCATCTAAAAACTAAAATTCAATGATGAATGTCTATCTGTATGAATATGTGTTGGATCTATGCATTTAGTTTCCATAGTCGTGTGTGCATTAAGTAACGATTGAAAACGTTCATTGTGATTTTGCAATTGGCTAACTCTTTTTGTGCATAAGATGGTAAAAGGAAATAATAAAATCTCTGCGGTGCTGCTTTGTTCACTACCAATGATTTTATTTCCCATCAACTCAAACAAACAAACAAAAAAATATGGAGAAAACGATAATTCCATGCATTTTTAATGAGAATAGCGAGCCGCAAGAATGAATTTGAACTTCTTCTTTTTTTCTTGTGAGGTTTTAGAGTGCAACATATGAATTTATAGTAAAGGTCTAAGAAACACATCCATGATGGGATCTAGAGGCTCAAGACAATCATCTATTATGGAGTGGAGCAGTCGTTCACCAACAGCAGGAGAAGATCAATACTTATGTGGCAGGTATGCATGCATTTTATGTTAACGACGATTTATGCAGGATCTAATGGGTGTTACAACTCGTTGATGCAGCTTGATATTTAATTTAAAATCCATAAAAGTGCAAAATAAACTAATTTTCTCACAGTGCAGCGAGTTTCTTATGTGTCGCAACCGATTGTTGCAGCCGTTGTCACAGCTCGTTGTTGCAGCCGCTGGTTGTTGCAGCCATTTTTGCAGCCGTTGTCGCAGCTGGCTGTTGTAGCCGCTATTGCAGCTGGTTGTTGCAGCCGCTGTCACAGCTAGATGTTGCATCTTGCTGTCACTTCTATTAAATTTTTTTAATTCTAAATGTTGAATGTCCAGGAACGCAGATCAGATAAATTCAATTTTAAGTGTTTTTACCATTATTTTTATTTTATTTTATTTTGGTGTGTTGTAAAAATAAAACAAAAATTAAAAAATATATATAAAATTATAAAAATTATTTCTTTTGTTTTACATTTTGCAAAAGAATATATATAAATCACAAAAAAAAATTAAAACAACCAAAACAAAAATAAAGTTGCAAATGGACATTTTCATTTTTCTTGAAATTGCTTTTATGATTAACGCTGAATTGTTTTTCTTAAAGTCACTTTGACAATAATCGCAGATGAAACCAACACAAGAAATAGGTAATTTTCTTTGCACCTTATATACTTCTTTCTGCATGATATGCTTTCTTTTATGAACTTTTCACAATTTTTATGCTAGGTTGCATGCAGATATGCAACCAGATCAGTTGGGGAGGGAGAAATATATTCAATGCATATTCACTAATAATTTTTCATGTAGGATTTTGTACTAAAGTTTTTTTTTCCAGGTTTTAGAGACAGTCGCATTTTGCTGCTGAAGTGATTTTTCAAAGAAACACAAAATTTTTGAGAAACATGCTTTGACAGACATCCTAAAGGAGGTGTTACTCATGATGTTTGCTCATAAACATCATAACGTTGGTTGTTACATAGAAACCATCCATAAACTTGTGTCATGATTGTTTATCCATATTTTTCCTTCAGAGCACCTTCATCATTCATGTCTTGAAGTCCACTTTTCATCGCTTTATCTGTCATGACTTCACACATACATATATTTCTAAGTTGCATACATCCCTTTATCTTTTTCAGTTCATTTTTCCATTCCAGTTTTCCTTGTGAATAAAACCAGCTCCCTTTCCATGACTACATAGCCTTTCCATATCCACTGTTTGACTCTGAGATCTTTTCACTGATAGTCCTACCAATCTTTTTATACCAACTCACATTGACTGATGTGGGATTCCTTAAGGTCCACTTTTCAACAAGTCTTGTCCCATCGACCTCATCACCTTATCTGGGATATAGACTAGAGTTCATTATTGAGTACCTAGAGGCTTACATGCCTTAATAGCAAGTTCTCTCGCTGACAATCATGGGAATTCATCAATGTCCCTTGATCATTAGATCTTGCAAGTGGCTCGACATCAGCACATCTATTCGCACTTCACAAGATATACTTGGGTACCTTGGCACTCATTGACATCACTGGTGAGTTACCTCACATTGGTTAACGACATGCATCAATGGCCGGTAATCCAATGATTTCTCTTCATGCTCGACCTCAACACATTTATTCGCATGACTAGAATTGTACCACTAGGTTTTGTAGCGGGTGAAGACTATACATTCTTTTTCATGACTCCATCAGTAGTTGTAGAAACATGACTTCAGATATATGAGTGTACCACAGTTCCACTTTCTGCCTTCCACATTTTCCATTATTTATCACCAGTAGTTCATGACTCCATCAATAGTTGCAGAAACATGACTTCATATCTATGAGTGTACCACGGTTCCACTTTCTGTCTTCCACATTTTCCATTATTTATTAGTAGTAGTTCAGACTCCTCCACTTCACATTATAGCAGTTCCAGCAGTTACAGCCACAACATCATTTACAGTTACATTTTTATCCGGTAGCCGAGACATATTCTCCATTATTCAGCAGCAGCAGTTTTGATTCCTTTACTGCCCATGACCTAGCAGTTACAGCCACTGTAGCAGTGACACATTCCATGATCCAACGGCATTAGCTACATTCCTATTGCATCGTTCATCTACTTTTTGGGTAAGTGGGGTATGTTGTTTTCTAAACTTTAATCATGCAATTCCTTACATACTAGAAATGAATAATTTGGAAAATTCCCTCACCATGCTCCATTTCTTTCATAGCCCATGCTAGGTTGCATGAGGACATGCAACCACGTCAGTTGGGGAGGGGAAACTATATTCAATACATACTCACTACTATCATTCCATTCTTTTCACCACCATCACCCATTTTTCATCTCATTTACCATTCACAGACATTTCTTTTCCGAAAAATCCTCTATTGCACTTTGCTTCATACACATTGATATACATATTGGCATGATTAATAAAGAAAACAATTTCTTATGCGCAATGATGCTTTCTATGCACATTAATAGATTATCATTTTCAGTGAGTGTATGGTTAAATTATTATGCAGCTAGAAAACAGATGACGAAATGAATGTTGTTAACACAAAAACAAACATTCTTTACATTCATGGTTGTCACACAAGAACCAACCATAAGGAAAATGTCAGCTGTTACTCATGCATTTTACATCATGAAATGAATGTTGTTAACACAAGAACCAACAATCTTTATATTCATGGTTGTCACACAAGAACCAACCATAAGAAAAATGTCAGTTGTTACTCATGCATTTCACATCATGAAATGAATATTGTTAACATAAGAACCAACATTCTTTATATTCATGGTTGTCACACAAGAACCAACCATAAGTAAATTCCAGTTGTTACTCATGTATTTCACACCCCGGAAATATTCATTGTTAGAAAGACACCATCAATAAAATCCAAAGTTTAGATGCCAAAAGTTCTTGAGAAGAGCCATACATGGTTGCATGAGGACATGTAACAAGTTCAGTTGGGGAGTATGTTGGGACGCAAAAATGTCCCTTTTTAATCCACTTTATCTTCCGCTATTCCCCAAATTTCATCATCCCATTAACCTTTTATCATACCATTTCCTTACATATATGTGGGTTTCACCTTATTATTTCCACTTTATTTATTTTTAGTATTATAAGTGAATTTATGATTAAATATTAGAAAATTAACATGTTTTTCACTAATATCTCAAAGTATGGATGAGCTTTGTAATGTGTAGGAATATGTGAAGGATTAATTCAAAGAAAAGAATTCACGTATATCTCCTCCATCATTTCATGGAGATAGTTATGCAAAGAATATTCTAAGGAGAAGATCATGGAGATTTGGTTGAGAAACATGTGGAGAATTTGTGAAAGATATGAGGAGGATTTGAAGGGATCATACCTTATAATAATAGGAAAGTAGTTGAGTGGTTGAGTGAATAGTGAATTTCTCATTATGAGATGGTTATCTTCTTCTCAAAGAAGTTCATGTATAAAAGAGAGTGCTCTCTCTTCATTTGTGATGGGATATTATCTCAGAATATTTTAGATCTTAGATTATCTTAGAGAATAGTAGATTGTAGAAGTTAGTCTTGACTTTGTAATATGGAGAAGGGAATTCTTAGCTTTTGTTCATAATCTTGGTTTGATGCTTTCATGATTTATGATTGATTCTTGTGATGTAATTTAAGATTGTTTTATTGTTAATGTGAGCTCACATGTGTTGTCTTGTTGCTCTTCATATGTTGTATTTCTTTTATGCAATATACTTTCAGCCGTGTGTTTCATCTTCCAGCATTACATTAGCGATTTCTTGTTTCAGTTTAAGGGAGGTTAGATTAGATTAGTCTTAGTTTCACGAGGGGGTTATATTAACTTAATTTCACTTCAGTCTTGCATATACTTTGCAGGTGCTTCGTAAGACTACGAACCTCAGATTGACAAATTAAATGGCTGGGAAATTACTACAACGGAATTAAAAGGACATTAATTTGGCCCAACACTCATGCTCATGTCAGAAAGTGTGATACTTTCCAAAGGAGCATTGGGAGGCAAGCCAAAGCAGCAGGACCATTGAAACCAGTGATTATCTTGAAAACATTCGAGCAATGGAGAATTGACATTATCGTAGAAATCAATCCAAATTCTTCATTGCAGCATAAGTACATTCTAACGGCAACCGATTATTTCACCAGATGGGTAGAGTCCATTCCATTATGAAAAGTAAACGAGGATCCAGTTATGGATTTCTTGCAGAACCACATTATGACCAGGTTTGGGGTTCCAATTTCCCTAGTTTTTTATAATGCTTCATATTTTTCATCTATTAAATTGTCTGCATTCGAAAATGAAAAGGGAATTAAGCTACACTATTCTACAAACTACTATCCACGAGGAAATGGTTTGGAAAAATCCACAAATAAAACCCTGATTAGGATTTTAAAGAAAACAGTTATAGAAAATCGAAGGAGTTGGCATCTAGATTTTCCCAATGCACTTTGGGCTTATAGAGTCACACCCAAGAGCTCCTTAGGTGTGTCACCCTACACTCTTGTCTATGGGAAAGAAGTTATCTTCCCTCCTAATATTTTGTTTCCATCTTCCAAACTAGCCCAAGACTCTAGGGGTACTGATAATGAAGTTCTGCAAATCCGAATTCATAATTTGCTGAAGTTATAAGAGTCCAGGTTCAAAGCACAAGAAAGGTTTAAACATCAACAAAAAGTGGTGAAGAGATGGTGTGACAAACACAAATCTGGGAAAAAGGAGTTCAAGGTAGGTGATTTGGTTCTTAAGTGGGATCACCCGCATGATGAGAAGCGAAAGCACACTAAATTCCAACAACTATGGATAGGCCCTTTTCAAATTGCAACGAAGATAGGCCCCTCAACTTACAAGTTGCGAGACTTACAGGGGTGGAAAGAGAACTTACCAGTGAATGGTTTAGTTCTCAAGCCTTATTTTTCTTAACGGTTTTGATTTCGTTTTTCTTGTACATAAATAAATGGTTTGATTTGTTTTTGTTTGCTTTAGATTAATTTCAATTGATTTAATTTTACTTGATCAAGTTTTAATTGCTTGTAAGTCTTGGTTTGTTTATGTTTCAATAAATTAGCATTACTTTTGGTGGAGTTCATCAGAGTTCTGGATAAATGAAAAAACTTTGATCAAAGACTGCCTACTATTTACCCATACACAATGTTTAAGGATTCTTCAAAGTCTAGTAGATTATCTGAATGGATTATGAAAACATTGTAGTCTTGTTTAATCCCTGTAAAATAACTAAGGATAGAAAATTCTATAATACTAGTTTGAGGCTCCATTCATTTCACACTAAAGACTGTCCTAAGGGGGTAACAACAAAATACCCATGGAAAGAAAGCAGGGTAAACAATGTATTATATTTAAATGATCCCATGCCACAGTCGAAAGCCAAAAGGCTAAAAAGACTCAAAATCTCCCAAGAAGCAAATATGTACCAAAACACATGCTAAACCACATCAGTGTGAATAAGATTGCCAAAGTTCTTCTCCGTTCGTGATTTAAAATCAAAATATATCTCACACAAAAGGACACTATGGATAGAGGGGCCTGAATTAAAATTCCAAAAGAAAGCAATTAGGGAGGACTCAAAAAGACAAAAGTAAAGAAGCACCAAAGAGTGCAAATTGGCATGGGAATAAGGAACAAATAGATATATCTATTTACCATCTGTTACAATCCTATGGTGTCTAAGTGGGAAGATACCCAAAGGCATAGGTAAAATAAAACTCATATCTTCGGCCTCAGAAGAGTTATCGATATTTTTGACATCCTGGTTCCCCTTCTTAAATTTGTACTATCATCAATGTTTCATTAGAGGAAATTTGAGGTCTAAAATGGGCCTCCTATGGAAAATAATAAAATAATAGTTAAAATAATAAAATAATAGTTAAAATAATAAAAATAATAGTTATTAATTTTGGAGGAAGAATGAAAAAAACTACTTTTTTTGTTCGTAGTTTCGACATATCTCCCTGTTTTTTTACTCAAATTCTGAGCAGAAGAGCTCATTGGACGCAAAATTTAATTCCACATCCAATGATTACCCAAACTGCATACTTTTGACAGACCCCACTACCCCAAAAACAAGAAATACCTGAAAAAACATGATGATGACATCATCATCATGTTTTTCAGGTATTTCTTATTTTTGGGGTAGAGGGGTCCATCAAAAGTATGCATTGTGGGTACTCGTTGGATGCGGAATTAAATTCCGCATCCAACAAGCTCTCCCGCTCAGAATTTGAGTAAAAACACAAGGAGATATGTCAAAAATACGAACAAAAAAAGTAGTTTTCTTTTATGACAAATATGTCAATTCAACCATTATGGTTGACTCAGTTTATTGAAATTCTATCGGTTCTTGAATTCCAACTCACAAAACTTATTGTTGGCACGTTTTCTTATAAGGCCCATTTTAGACCCCAAATTTCCTCTAATGAAAGTTCATAAATCTTGCATTCTAGAAATCCGGATATCTTCAAGAAATCTAATAAAGTGATACTGTTGAAATAGTCTACTGTATCAAAGGATAAGTTGTTCAAAGATCTATGTCCACCAAGTAGTCGCCAATTGTTGCAACTGCAACTATTTTCCCCAAAAAAAAATTATTTGTAGGGTTCCCCCTTATTCTTTTAGTGTTTAGAAGGCTTAAGGATTTCCATGGTTTTACCAAAGTTTTCCCGTGCCTTGTTATTTTTGAAATATTTGAGTTTTTGTTTGCTTATATCGGATGCATATTCGACTAGCTTTCCGATGCATTGGATGCACAGTTAACTACCTTCCCGATATGCCCATTGGGAGCCTTCCGAGGTTTTCTCCAATGTATCGAATGTCATTTCATCCATTCTATCAGAGGCAGTTGTCAATTTTCTAGAAGCATAGTATGAAATGTCTCCAAGGAACCGGGTCCCCATTTAACTATCACTCTCTTATATCCGATTAAGTTTGGCGAAGTGTCTCACCATATCAGCTGTGTATATGGGAATGAACTGAAGTTTTTAGTGGTTTCACAGGCCGACGTTGCAGGGGCATAGTGTTGAATATATCCATGACTTCACGGTGCTCTCGCTGATATCGAGATAGGTTAGTGATTTCTTCTGCCGATGTGTTTTTCATCCGAGGTCCTGGGCATGAAGAGTTAAGTCGATCCGATATTGCAGGTTTTCACAAGAGTATCACTCCGACGGTGGGTTAATTTTTCTTTCCCGCCACGTTATTTGACTACTCCCACGGTCGAGCTTATAAAGCCATAGATTTTATATGAGGTGCCATTATCACTGTGAGGTTACCCATTTGAGTTTGCATAGCTGTCGATCGCCTGTACAAATCATTCGCCAGTGAAGTTTGTTGTCTGTCTAGGTCGCTCACCATATTGTCTCTAGGTAGGATTCACTCAAATTTTTTATATGCCCATTATTATTATTATTTTTCAGCCACATGTATTTGATAGGGTTAGGTATTTATTTCCTACGGGGGTTTTTGTTTTGAACAATGGTGGGTTTTTCTTTAGTTAAGGATTCAACCTATCTATTTGTGAACACCATTTCATTTCACTGGTTATTTTCTCACCCAGTCTCTGTGCAGCCATGAGGGCATCATTGACATTTGTTTGGGAAGCAAGGGCAACGTGTAGACGAGCGTTTTTCCCTCTACACCGCCCCTTTCATTCTTTCATCGTTTTAAACCCTAGGCTACGCGACCATGTCTTAAGTGACGGTGTGTTTCCGTGGGATGCAGGAGGGGTGTGTAGATGATAAGGGGTTTGGGGGGTTTTTTAGCAGTCTGCAATTTAAGGATTTGTTCTTTTTCCTCAGTCAAGTTTTCTACCCAAAGAACCAAGGTTGTTGTGAAGATCTAGAGTTTTCCCTAACAGAGGTTTTAGCAGGCTATGGCAGAGAGGTTTTGTCGGCTTCTTGTTGTTTCTTCTCGTACTAAAAGCCTATTTATTTGATAAAAGAAGTTATTCAGCATGCATATTAATGGGATGGTAACATTCTGGTTGTTTTTATTGTTGTTTTCAATACATAGATTGCTAGGAGTAAGTAGACTAAAATCATGTTGCATGATTGTTACAGGCTAATCATCAGCACAACAATATGCCACGAAAGCAAAAGAAGAAGGCCCAAGCAGCTAAGGAGGAACCAGAAGTAGAGATAGTAACCAAATTTGAGGTTATTTATGAAGATACTAAAGCCATTATTGGAGTTGAGCCGAAGTATAAATGGGGAGAGGTATACAAAATGATTTCAAACCAGAATGTTCCAGAAGTTGGGTTTGAAGATATGCCTATATATGCCAATATTGAGAGATCATCCATTATGAAAGTGGCTACCAGACCTGACCTTTTCCCATGTTCAGAGGTGGTAGGGCAGATTTTTCCTAGGGAAGATGTAACGAGGATGATACTGGACAACACAGAGAGGTAGGGTTATGCTGCATATAGCCCAACCTATGTATCCATGGCTTATAATTTACCAACACCATGGACCTATTTGATTGAAAGTTGGTTAAAGGAGATCAATCTAGATATGGTGGAAACAGTTAAAAAAATGATGATCCCAGGTAAAAAATTTCGTACGAGGCCTTCTAGAGAGTATGAAACATCAACCCTCCGCACTCCATACAGGTTCATTGCTTTGATGTTAAACATAATTTTTGGGAGGGCTAATGGGAAAAGATTTAAAATAGGTTGGGTACCAATGATATTTTTTGTCGCCACCCAAGGTACAATATTTAATTGGGAAAATATAGTGTCCAACATCCTGTCAGCTTGTATAAGTACAGCATTGGAGGAGTGTCCTAGAAGAAGACAGAATTTTATATGAGTTCAATATTGATTGATTGCATCTTATGTACTTAGCCATTCCGAGCATTGAAGTGCCAATGGGATAAATACTGGGCCTCTATGTATGCTACCTATAAATTATTCTAGGCCCACAAATATTATAGCTATTACAAGGATATTTGTGAGAATTTCATTATTCCATTGTATACATTGATTTTCTTGGTCGAATGTAATTGTATGTCAGAGGAAGCTTTGAAAGTTGTGCAAAACAACGGAAACTATTATTTGATAGATGAAGGTTTATATTTAAGAATGTATGGTGGTTCAAGGGCTCCTTCCCTTCTCCCAAGGTATGCTATAGACTATGTGATCCATAAAGAGGCTATGAGATAGTTGTACATTGACGGAGTGGGAAATTTCCTTTTTGAGCAAAAGAAGGTAGTATATCCTGCAGTCCCCTTTTTTGTAGGAAGTTACAAATTATCCAAGGTAAAAAATGTAGTGGAATTTGTTAAGGAATTAGAGTATTTTCCCTTCGGTGAAATGAATTTCCATAGGAATGACTCTGAGGATAAAGTTGTTGATTATTGCACAGCAACTGGAGTGCATTTTGAGTATACAAATTTTTGGGATAAAGATGAAGAGATCTTCAAGAATGCTCAAAACATGATAGCTTTGAGGAAAATATTCAAACAAAAGTTAGCTACTGTGGGTGGAAAGGGAAAAGCTGTTGATAAACTCAAAAGGAAGGAAGAAGATGTAGCAAAGAGAAGGCAGGAAGAATCTTACATGTTAGCACAAGAAGCAGAGAACTGGTTGCGAGCTAAAGAAGAAGAAAATAGAAAGACAGCTGAAGAGGCGACAAAGAAGATAGAAGAAGAAAAGAAAAGAAAGGAGGAAGAAGAAATACAGAGAAGGAAGAAAGAAAGTAAAGGATTAAGATTAGAAGATGCTAATAAGTAAAAAGAGCAAGAAGAAAAGGCAGTTGAAGAATTGAGAGAAGAGACACGAGAAGAGCAAGACCCAGCTAATGAAGGACAAACTCAGTCCGATGCTGATCCATTTGAACCTACTGTTCCATCTAGTAGTATAGCAAGAGAGAATCATCTTACAGTATCTAGAATTGAACTAATTCCTTTTACTCCCAAAGAAGGAGAAGAAGTTCTTGATTTAAACACCATTTTCTATGACAAGGTAAAAAATAGGATTGTTAAAAGAACAGAGAAAAAGGTGAACAATGGAGGTAAGACAAGAGTGATGGTAATCGATAAGACAGTGGTTTACGGTACCAAAAAATATCTGTGATTAATGGAAAGGGATGGGGTAGCCCTATCCCTAGCCACTGAAGAAAACGTTTTTTAGAATAATGACAGATCTAGAACAGTCTCAGAAGAATTTCACACAGTTGAAGGATACCTTGAAGAGAGAGAGGAGTGAAAGTCAAAGTTCGAAAAGGAAGTGTCACATGCCTGAATTTTGCAAAAATAATATTATCTTATTTGATTTTATTTAAAGACATTATGTTAAATTTTATGCTAAGTTGTAAATGATGACTCAGCAGAGTCAAGGATATTGAATGTAATTCTGAATATTTTAATTATAAATAAATAAAAGTGGAGACAACAGCTTAGGAGAGTTGTTAAAAGAGTGTTTGCTGGTCAAGTTGGTGGAGGATACTGGCTGGAGAGCAAACAGACATGTGGCAGCATCCTCAAACATTTTCAACTGTTGCAGGTGGCAAACTCCCTACATTTGGGGTCATGATCCCCCAAGAAAGTGGGATTAGAGCAGGTGGCTCAATTAATGATGACTGACCCAAAAGACCTAGGCAATATTTATAAAAATTCCCATTGAAGAGAGCTGTGGCTACTCATTTCAAGGGAAGTATTCATTTAGGTGAATGTACTTCAGAGAAATTCAATGGTGAGGGAATTTGTGGAAAGATTTTGAGGGGTTAACTGCAAAATGATCTAGTGTAGATTTTCAGCTGAAGGATCTTACTGCTGAGTGCAGAGTGATTACTGAGTCATTGGACTAGTCTATTGTTTGCTTGCTCCACTAGTTCTCAGCCAAGGAGACCAGGAACAGGCTTGGGGGTCCTGAGGAGATGCTGTTTGAGTGCTCTCTAGGAGTTTGGTAGGGAGGAACGACCTCATAACGTTGTTGTTTTCCAAGCTTAATCAGGCTCTACAGTCTTTTTGTTTTGCTGTGTTAGATGGTTAAATGTGAATCTAACTGCTTAATGAATGTTAAATGTTTAAATGGTGAACTATTAGAGTTAGTAATTTTTTAATATATTGAAAGAATGAATCTGAAATAGATAGAAAATTATTCTAACCTATGTTTTTCCACATCTGGAAGGACCAGATAGTACTCCAGCACAGGCAATGTATTTAAATTAGATGAAGGAAATGAGAAGAAACTGAAATGAATAGATTTAAAATGCATTTCATAATAGGAAAGTAATGTAT
The DNA here is from genome assembly GCA_001517045.1 of Pseudotsuga menziesii. Classification (NCBI taxonomy): domain Eukaryota; kingdom Viridiplantae; phylum Streptophyta; class Pinopsida; order Pinales; family Pinaceae; genus Pseudotsuga; species Pseudotsuga menziesii. The sequence goes on from LPNX010185168.1 coordinate 397,336, forward strand.
TGCAGCATTTAGCTATTTAACCTGGTTGTCTATGTTCTTCGTTTATGTAAATACAATGTTAATGAAATAGTAGTATTCCATTATAGGTAAAAGAATTATTATGTTAAAAGGATACCCTTATAATAAATAGGACATGTTTATACACAATATATTATACATTTATTTTCAAATTAAAATATGCAGGATGTTAAACAGTGTTATGTTGTTTATTTATTTTCTTTATGATTATTTGGTAACCAGTTGCTTATGCAATAAAAGAAATATAATTAAAAAATACTTTGTTGTTTTCATTCAAGTTCATTAAAGATATAACTACTATTCATATAGCTTATCCACTAATAATAATAACTACACTAAGTCTAGCATTACTAATAAGCAAGTAGTGTAATACTAAGTATTTAAAATAATTAATTTTAAAAGAACAAATTAGTACAAAGTTTAGGTACATCTTATCCAAGAACTCTAATTGTAATTTATTACATAAAACAAACAGAATATGACTATAATTTAATAAATGAAATACATATCTATCCAACCACTGATCTGGAATTATTAACGACAGATCATATCTGCAAAAGAAAACTATAGGGTCGGAATCCTAGTCTAAAAATACTTATGTTCTAATAAAAACAACCAAGTTATAATCCATTGGTTGGATCTTTATATACTAGCATAAACAAATAAACCGTTACTCATTAGTCATAGTCCTTGTAACAAACAAATGAATCAAATACAAATTTAAGAAAATCCCATTATACACTAATAATAATATTTACTCAAAATAGTATTTGCTTTACAAGTAACAGAGCTCACTTAACAAAATTAAAAGAATTCTTAACCAGGGTTTCATTCGAAGAAAACCCTAGCTCATATTTCTTAAATGAATCAAATACAAATTTAAGAAAATCCCATTATACACTAATAATAATATTTACTCAAAATAGTATTTGCTTTACAAGTAACAGAGCTCACTTAACAAAATTAAAAGAATTCTTAACCAGGGTTTCATTCGAAGAAAACCCTAGCTCATATTTCTAAGCAAATAACAAAATTTATAAATTATAACATGACTGAATGACAGTCCAAAAACCATTAACAATAGTCTAATGCAAATAATAAACAATACATATTTATTACATAGTCGAATAAGATAATAAATCTAAGTACACAGAGTCACATAAATAACATTAAGATAAACAGTCACATAAATAACATTAAGGTAAACTGAGTCTGAGCTCAAAGGGAAACCCTTATGTTTTCAAAAGAAACTATGCATTGCATGATAGGCCGAAAAGGATTAAACTTAAACATAATACAAAAACCAGTTGAAAAAGCCAGTGCACCCATATCGTGACATGGGGTTCTAAATATCAAAACCAATAGATTTGATACTAAAATATACAATAAGGTATAATCCTTTCTTTTAACCAAGAAGAGAGCTTTACAAGTCACGGCATTATGCCGAAATTACCCTGCTGAAAGCAAGGGTTTAAACAAAAACCAAAAACTAGTAAACTGAAGAACAACAACCCAAGACTAGGTAACAACCATGCTGTAACTTCTTCCATCTAAAAACTTCCCCTAAGTTTTGAACAAGCAGGGAAAACCATTTTGTAACTGGGGCTTACCCATATATTGAATGTTAATCCCTTTGAAAGGTGATTCCTGTCTTATTCTTGTTAAGGAGAACTATCCCTGCAATTTTTGGAAACCAAAGTTTAATTAGAAACTTGTTTATAGAAATGAAAAAAGTAAACCAAAATCTACTTTTTTTAAAACTCTAAAATGTTTACATTACCTGGAAGTGAAGCTTATGGAGCCACGAAGGAACAACAGCACCGCAACCAGCGTAACAAGAAGCCAAACCCTCATACTTGTAGGTGACAGAGACAATGGAGCCTCATGCACAAGCCACATTGACAGCAATAGCAAGAACCATCCTGGGAAACAACCATGAAAGAGTTTAACAACAAAATATTTCACTGACAGTGCTACTTCAACCTCACGACAGTTCAGGGTAAGCAGCAGGGAAAAACAAATTAAAGTTGAAGGTCTCTCCAATCACCACAGGGTGAATCCACGGACCTGGGTAACACTTTTTGGCAAGCACATTTCGGCAAAAACAAAAAAACGTACCTCGATCGAGGGTTTAACAAGCCCTCGACCGAGGTTTTAATATCTCGACCGAGGTTTTTTCCAGCCCTCGACCGAGGTTTTTTCTAGCCCTTGGTGGAGGTATTTATTAACCCTCGGTTGTGGTATTAAACCCTCGACCAAGGGTTAATAAATATCTCTACCGAGGTGTTAACTCGATCGAGGTATAGACCTCGGTCGAGGTAAATACCTCGACCGAGGTGTCTCTGTCAAAAAAACTATAAATAGAAGCGGCGGACCCATTTTCTAAATGAACATGATCATTACATAACTGAATTGTATTTAGTCGAGGAAGCACTAAATTATCAAAGACTGCAAAATATATTCATTACACTTTGTTGAATCCTTCAACAACTCATGAAAACCTGAAAATAGAACTCTCCACAAAAAACTTTGCCTTCAAACATTAATGACACTCCCTGAAGTCCCTGATACAAAACGAAATGGAGCCATTTTTGAGTAGTGGGATGCAACTGCAAGCAGTGAAAGCTTTTAAATTTTGAAAATAGAACTCTCCACACAAAAATTTGCCTTGATCTCCATAAAAGTCTCTCCAGATCTCTTTTGTGGTTCGCTATTTTCAATATTTGAAAAGTTTTCACTGCTTGCAGTTTGCATCCCACTACTCAATAAATGGCTCCATTCCGTTTTGTACCA
>LPNX010185168.1:405298-461277 GCA_001517045.1 Pseudotsuga menziesii
AATCACCCCACACTTAAGTGATAGTGTATCAGTCCACAACAACAAAGCTGGAGATAAACACAGGCGTTCCCTCATGGCCACATCGAACCAAGTATAGCAAAGACCAAACCCTCAACAACACAATGAAGAGATAGGGTTGCAGCAAAGACTTTTAAATCATGTAATGCATGGTGAGGAAGGTTCCACATGCCCGTTAATTTATCAATCACCAAGTGGGTCGAGTTCTATAGTCCACATGGTGCTGGTAAAACCAAATCATTATTAATAATCTCCACAATGATCAACAACGATATTATTATACACTGAGTCCAAGCATAATATATTTTATAGTCAAATACTTTATGCATGAGGTAATAATGAGTTATCACATAAAGTCCAAATCTTATCATTGCCAAACAAGTCAAGCCTCGACAATGAACAAGTGTTATACCAACACTTAAACATAATGTTTAACCTTATTAATAGCTTGGGTAAGAACCGAAATGCATATGATTTCGATGCGCTTGTTTCTCAAGGATTTATTTATAAATTTCAATGCCTAGTAATGTAAGGATTCTGATAACCCTTTATAATCTAATTTATAATAAAAGATCAAAAGGATAGTAGAAGCTTGAATAAGCTTGTTAATGCCCATATTAACTTGGTCTTAAAATCATGAACTATGATTGTTAAACTAAAAGAATTAGGCTTAAAACAATAAAGTGTATATAGATATAGTAATATTTCTACACAAAAATCACTACTACTCTTAAAAGAGATCTACAGTACTAAGATGTAGGATATAAAACATACAAGTACATGATCTTTGAACACCATAGTGTTTACCAAGTTCTAAGTCAAAGCGAATCAAGGTTAAGTTAGAATTTGGAGTTTAGATAATAAACTAACAGAATTTTATTGCACAACTTTTACATATAGTAGAGTACTGTGAAGTTGTCACATTATGTCGTTCATGAAGATAATGGGATTTCCAACCATGACCTTGAAGATTTTTATGTAGAGGATATCTCATAAACTACAAGCAATGATAAGCTAATAATTTAACCATGTTGAGTCCTAAAGGATATAGAGTTAAAAAGAATACTTTAGGCTTATGTTCTGAAGGGCTTAGGTCCATTTATATAATGATAAGCAGTGTTTTAATTATTATGATGATAATAGCAGCAAACTCTTATGTCTAAGGAGGAGTTATGAAATATTATCATGAGCTCTTCTAAAACTGGAAATCATTTAGAGTAAAGTTAAAAAGAAATATTTACCTATCTTAAAGATCTTACTGATAAGAGACAAACAGTAGGGCGACAATAATAATCTCTACGAAACAGAGACTAAGTAAAATAGTATTGTGGATAAAATAAAATAAACATTACTTTACCTTGCAGATTCTTGATTCTTCTAAGCAGAACTTTTGCTCTAGCAGTATATTCTATACTAATTGAAGTAATTCTGGTTAATGCCTTAATAAACTTTTACTGGATCAAAAATTTACCTATTCATCCTGTAAAGAACCAGAAATCTAGATACGTTAGCAATCACTAAGTAAACCCCAGCTAGAAAATGACTCCTCACCTACTTGACATTCAAACCATCAGTAGAACTAATTAATCGAATGCAGATTACTTACATCACATATCAAAATTAAAAAACATTAATTTATATGTTTTAAAGTTAAATGGTTGCTTTTATTTGTCTGTTTCATATCTTATATTAGCTGCTAGCAGTTATCTAACTACAACTGTAACATTTTATGTTATCTCAAAATTTTAAATTTTTGTGAAAATTTGGGGTTTTGACATGTGGTATCAGAGCACAAGGTTCAAACACTAGGCCTTGATGAAGACCAACTAGCTTTTATGAAACAGTAAATGGAATTATTATGCTGATGTATTTTCTTTTAAATGTTATTCAATAGAGAAATTGTTTTCTGAAGTTTAACAAACAGGTATGGAAAGGCTGGAAGAATATACAGAGGAGGAATCTCTAGTTACTGAACCAGGAAACTTACCAAGAGATCCTATACCAGAGGATTTAACTACCAATTCCTCAGAACTGTTACAAATTGTAAAAGACCTAAAATCTAAAATGGAGTCTGTAAAATGAGAGAATGAAAGGATTCTGAGGGCTTGGGAGGAGCTGAATCAGATCCTAACTGAAAAGTTTCAAACTAAGGGTAGGGGTAGAAGAACTGAATCAGAAGATACAAGCCATCAATGTAAATCTAAAAATATGAAACATTCTAAAGATGAAAGCAGTTCATCTTCTGAGGTGTTTGATGAACAAAGAAATTACCATTCTACTAGTGATAGTAGTGACGATAACCAGTACACTAAAAAGAGGAAATACAAACCTTATGAGGAAATTTCTGGGGAATTCAAAAAGATAAAACCACCAACTTTCAATGGAGAGACTGAGAAGGGGGAGGAAGCAGAATCCTGGTTATCTAGGATGAATAAGTACTTTCAAATATATAACTATTCTAACCAGTTAAAGACTAGAATGGCTATCTACAACCTCTCAGGGAAGGCTGGCATTTGGTGGCAGGACTTGAAGAGAGTTAAGGGAATAAAGGAGAAGAATGTAAACTAGAGTACCTTCAAGAGGTACTTCAAAAAGAAATTTCAATCTAAGCAATATTATGAAGAGAGAGCAAAAGAATTTTATGAGCTAAAATTAGGATCAATGACAATGAAAGATCTGAACAACAAGTTCTTAAGTCTACTTAGGTATGTACCATACCTTGTAGATGAGAAACCAAAGGTACGGTGATTCCTCAACTGTCTACCTTATCATATTAAGGACAGGATTGAATATGACAATCCAAAGACCTTGGAAGAAGCTATGAGGAAATCCAACTTCTGTTTTGAACATAATCAGAAGAAGGAAAGCTTGGCCAATTGGAAAGCCAAGAAAAATAATAACCAGTATGAACAAAAGAGGAAGGATTTTGTGCCTAACAGAAATTCTAAGAACAATAAGGCCAGAAATTATCCTAATAATAAGAACTTTCAAGGAAATAAGAATAATTCTCCAAACAATCAAAATAATTCTAAGGGTAAATAAATTACAAATAACCATGGTAATTATACCAAGAAATTTGAGCACAAAGAACCTACAAAGTGTTGGGAGTGTAATGGCCCACACTATGCTTCAGTCTATCCTAATCAGAAAAATACTGTCAGTAATATTCATACTGTATAGGAGGAGATTACCATTGGGGAATTAGCGAGGACCATGCCCAGAATTAACGCAGCCTTGGAGAATCGACAAGTAGAATATCAAACTTCCATGGTGGAAGTATAAGGTATGATAAATCAAATCCCTATAACTATTTTTATTGATCCAAGAGCTCGTCTTAGTTATATTGCAACTAAAATGGTAGAAAAATGTAAGTTACCTATTGAAAAAATTGAGAATTCTTGGTTAGTTCAGTTAGCTATTGGTGCTAAAAGAAAGGTAACTTGTTTTGTAAAAGAATGTGTAGCAGCTATGGATCATTTTGAAACTGTTGTAAAGCTTAATGTATTGCCTCTTGGTTCTTATGATTTGCTGATTGGTATGGACTAGTTAGAACAACAAAGGGTAATTTTAAATTGTTATGATAAAACCTTCACATGTTTAAACAATGATGAAAAACTAGTAAGTGTAAAAAGAATCCATAGAAAAACCACCATAAGGTAGATTTCTACTCTACAGCTTAAGAGAGCTGTTCGGAAGGGATGTAAATCTTACGTAATAACAATAACTGATGAGGAGAGTCTAATTAAGACATATAAGTTAAAATTGGAAGACATACCAGTCTTAAGAGAATATGTTGATGTATTCCCTGAAGAAATTCTGGGACTACCTCCAAAAAGGGAATTGGATTTCACCATTGAGTTGGTACCTAGTGCAGTACCTAGCTCAAAGGCCCCTTATCGAATGAACATACTTGAACTTAATGAATTAAAGTCTCAATTAAAAGAACTAATTGATAAAAAGTATATTCGACCAAGTGTGTCTCCCTGGGGGGAACCTATCATCTTCATTAAGAAAAAGGATGGAACCATGCGACTTTGCATAGATTACTGTCAGTTGAATAAGATGACCATTAAAAATCAATATCTATAAAGCAGCAGAAGAATTAATAAAGACAGTGAGGAAGACGAAGAGTTCCTGTGCAGAATTCAGTAGGAGAGTGCTTCTAACTTGCAATTGGTGTCAGAGCTCTGATGGAAGGAGGTTAGAAGAGCTACCAGAGCATGAAATATTTTTGAAAAAATTACAGGAACGATGCAACAAAGATGAACAGGCCATTCAACTTGTGAAGGGGTTAGATGAAAAGGTACTTAAAACTGAAATAGCACATGCGGCCATTAATAGTCACTTGCTGGAAGAACAACTTCGCTTGATTCTGGCCAGAGTGGTGAGTGTAAAGGCTCAAACTTCTAAACATCAAATCACTATCATATTTTTAGATCCTTCTGGTTTTGAAAGTATAGCATCAGAGGCAAACATGTGGAAGAAATTTGTGAATGATCAAATTGGGTCATCTTAGTTGGACTATTTATAACATTTGATTAGTGATGTAATATATTTTATTTATATTTTTGTGTCCATAAGCTAAAGGACAAAATTTTGTAAAGGAAAGGTTAGGGGAAGCCCAAGAGGTAACGAGGGCAGCTCAAGAGTTTTTTCTTTTTGTATAAATATAGGAAATATTTATGTATTGAGGGACCTTTTTCTAGGCTATCTTTGTGCAATGTTATTGTAAGAAGACGTATTTCATCTTATAATAAAGTGTTTATATTTTTAGATGGAGAAAGCACTATGGGGTTTCAAATGCTTGGCATGAACTGGTTGAATGTGAACTACTTCTGTTTCATCTTGTTTCTATGAACTGTGAGATCATTCTAACTTATGAATTCTTTCATGTTATGAATATGCTCCTATTTATTTATGTGAAATTTCCACAATCATATCTGAGTAATGAATGTTTTAATTGACAATGACCTATCTCTTTGTTTATCTATCTATTTATATTAATGTATTCATAAATATTAATAGCTATCTATAGTATTCTAAATGCATGTTATACAATACATTACTCATTATTAATTATAGTATTACTCCCTAGGGATAGGTTAGATAGTCTTAGTTAGTATTTCTGTGTTTATGATTTAGAAGCGAAAGAGGTAAGACGAGAGGTAAGAACCTGCGCACCACAATTTGAAACTCTTCATTATCTCTATCGACTGCACTTATCTAGGCACTTGCATATCATACCTAAATATAAAACTAAAAAATACACTTAAATGGTGGACCGGGCCGCAACCGGTAAAATAAGCTTTAACCGTTACTTGACCTACAGTAGTCAAACCATAAACTGAACGGATTCCCCATATCAAACAATAACGAGCTAATTGGGAATGCTTATTGGGGAGTACCCCTATTGTTGTTACCTGCAATTTTCCAGGCCTCAACAGTATTCTACGCTAATCACCGATGGTACATGTATCATCACATGAATATAGGTACCGAAGTTGAACATGCTGAAGCATCGTCTGATTACTGATCATTAAGGTTTATCGTTAATAGACTCAAGATTACCCACAAATGATGAAAATCAGTGTCAAGGCACCGAGTACAATCAACAAGTGTGAATAAAGGTGTTGAAGTTGAACACTTGCAGAATCCATTCATAAGGAGACATTGACGTATTCCCCACTGTTGATGACAAGATAACCTACCACTGATGACCGTGAGTATCAAGGTACTTATCTGACTCTAGATACCAATTCCATAATAGATGATCTAAAGTTGATGGAGCGATATCTACTGGAAGGAGGGAATTAGGGAATCCCCCATTAACCAGCCCGAGGTGTTCAATGAGGCTGGATGATTTGGAATAACTAAGATTAACATGATATATATGAACCAATAACCATGTGTTTTTTCTCGTGTGTACCAAATGAAAGTAGTACAAAAAAGATACCCTTTGAATAGAATCCAATGATGAAAACGATTGACAGAAGCAAGGAAACCACTAATGAGTCCTAATGAATCCCAATACATAACATGAATCCCAATGTGTGAATATATTTTTTCCATTGAACCTAATGTATGGCATTCAAGTAGTGACCAATGATAAGGTGTCATCTACTAGGTTCAAGGTCACCTTCCACTGATGAAAGTAGGCTTATGGTGCTAGGTAGGACAACAACTTCATGTGATTTTGGAATGCATTGATAAAGGGATGGTAAACATGCAAAGTCAAGAAATATGAGAAATGAAAGACTAAAATTTATAGAATTACTTTGAACAAGAACATGAGGCAGATGGATAAAATCAAGCAACATAGACTCAAGATTGAACATTGACACAACTTAGTGATGCATGCCTTCATCAGCAGAGTCTCCATAGGGACTATAATCTTAACTAGTCATAAGAGTAAACTCTAAGTAATGAGTTCATCTTCCTACGGCCATACTAAACCCAAATATTTGATGGATAGACACAACAATTGGTGCTTTTTTCAAAGGTGACACGACTGCTGCCAATATAAGACAATATCATTTTCCTGTACGTATTTTTATGTTTTTCATTTTTTTTATTTTTCATATTATAGAAGTATGGAAAATAATAAAAGAGGGCTTATGATAAAAATTAGAGGAAACGAGTGTCGCAGGAAAGAAATCTAGTTCCATGCAATGGAACATACCTATGCTCAATGCAAGGAGTGCATGTAGGATAAGGAAACTCGGGGGAATGTTTCCTCTGAGGTAAGGGAAAATCAAGTTGCAATGGTTAAATGATAAGTTATGCTTGTCTAGGATTGAGAAAAGATTAGGAAATATATCTTATAATGATAAAGCGAGAGGAGACATTATGCTAAAAAATTCAAGTAGATTACATTGTAGATTATTCACTTTCAACATTTTTACTGTGTTTATCTTTCAATAATAATGAAGAGAAAGATACACCACTGTATCTGAGTACCGCTGAAATGGCCACAAGCTAAGCACCTATTCTATGGTTTCTGGTCTGTAGGCCTACAGGTCGTGCTCCCATGGATCCCCCAGACCCCGATTCAGTTGAAGATCATTTCCACAACATCGTGGCCTCCCTTCCTCCTCCCTTGTCTATAGCTCCCCTCTCGATTTGTCAAGCGCGTCGACGTACCAGAAGTGAATCTCTCCTTCGCCACCTCAAAACGAAAAGCAGTCGCCCTCTCTGAGAAAGGACTCATTGGACTGTTTGCTGGGCTTTGGTCGTCCCCTCACTCAGTCAAAGTCTGGATTAACAAAAACTAGAGAACCCTTATTCAGGGTGAGGTGCAGCAAATCTTCTATGGAAAATGTTATTTCTCTTTCATTTTCAAAAAGAAAGAGGATCGCGACCTTATTTTTAGGAATGGCCCTTACTTCATGGGCCCAAGAGGAATGTATCTGAACAAATGGGATCTCTCTTTCAACCCAGAAAAGGATATTCCTAAGGTTGTTCCAGTTTGGCTGAAGTTACCCCACCTCCCTCTCAACTGCTAGAATGACGAAGAATTCCAAGCAATTAGAAATACTCTGGGGAAATACGTGGACAAGTCTAAGCCAAAAGCCCCTATGTTCTCATGAGCCCAAATTTGTGTTGAGGTTGATCTTGAAAAGGTCCTACTGGAATCCATTATCCTCTCCATCGATGGATGGAATCACCTACAAATTGTGGACTACAAATAAATCCCTTTCAAATGCAAATACTGCCATGAATATGGGCATTTTGCTAAATCTTGTCCAAAAAAGCCAGAAAAATACATCTCAGAAGGCCCGTAAGAAGAGGCATGGAATGTTGCAAGTGGGAAGAAGTCTGCAAATATCTTAGCCCCTAAACAGCCTCACATCTTGCCAAAGAGCACCCCCAAAAATAGGTTCAAGGCTCTTCAAATTGAGGCTCAAGAGATAGAAACCCCAGAGGAAAATGTTGAAGAAGCTCTCCATCGGAAAGATGAAACACCTGTAGAGGCACCACCCCAAAAGGAGAAAGAGGACCTGGAAGAGGATATGGCACAGCCTTCGGTAAGGAAGGAAGCTGCAACAACTTCTGAAGGGTCGGTTACAAGATCTAGGGAAAAATCTTGTACTGAAGAATCTACAGACATATCTACTGAAGAGAAAGAACCTCTCTCTAGGAAAGGAAGAAAGTCAAACAAGGCAATACGGGAATAGGAAGCATCAAGGAAATAGTCTAACTTAGACTTTCTAGTCAAAAAATCACAAGCAAGTAAGTACCTACTCAGCATAGAAGAAGAAAAAAATGAGAAGGAAAAGGCACTTAGACAACTTAGGAAATAATGAAACTGGTCTCCTGGAATTGTAGAGGATTAGGAGGTTCCAAGAAAATAGAAGTTATCAAAAGATTTAAAACAATGGAATCTACTTCAATCCTTCTCATCCAGGAGACAAAAAAAATGGCAAAAGATAGCCTTGCAACCCTTAAAATGTTCTAGCCAAAAGGTGACGGACTAGCCACCAACGCTGCTGGTGCCTATGGTGGCCTTCTCTATTGGTATGACACTGAAAAATTTGTTATGCATTCTTCCATTGAGAACAAAAATTGGCTTTTCATCAAATTAGAAAAGAAAGAAAAGAAAAAAAAGTTTTGGATTAGGAATATATATGGTCCAACTATTCATTCCCAGAAAGATAGTTGTTGGACCTCCCTTGAAGAACAATCTGAAGGTAAATTGCATCTCCCCTGCTTCATAGTGGGGGATTTCAATGTTACTATCTCCGCGGATGAATGCAGAGGTGGAACTAAGGTCAGGCTTCCCTTCAGAGAAAGGTTGGAGGACCTTATTTCGCAAGGGGCCTCTTGGATATCAAGCCGAAGAACGGCACCTTCACTTGGAGCAACAAATGAACTGGACCTAGCCACATTGCAGCTAGACTGGACCGATTCTTGGTTAGCACCCATCTCCTCAATTCTTACCCTGAATCCAAATTGTTGTGCTTGACCATCTCTGATCATAAGCCTATTTGTATTTTCTTCCCGCCCTTGGAAAATTTTGGGCCTCTCCCCTTTCATTTCAACCGTCTCTGGCTCGAATCTGAAGGAGTTCAGGATATCATCACAAATGCCTGGCGTTGTTTCATTCCAGGCTCCCCAGCTTACTCATGGGTATAGGAAATTAAAAGGGTCAAAGTAGCACTCAAATCCTGGGCAAAGCACCATTACCATGAGCCTTCTCAACAAAAAGCAAAAATCATAAATAATATGGAAGCCCACCAAGTGGAAATGGAAGTTAGTGAGATCACCAAGGAACACCTTGTCAAAGAAATAGAACTTGAAACAAGTCTACAGAAAATCCTAAGGCAAGAGGAGGAGGGATGGAGGCTTCGATCACATATCCTCTGGCTCAAAGGGGGAGGCCAAAATACCAAATTCTTTCAAAATCAATGCAGGGATAGACAAAGGTGGAACACTTTGCAAGAGCTCAAAAAAGAGGACGACTCAATCATCACCGGGAAAGCGGCAATCAGTACGGAGGTAAGGAATTTTTTTGAGAATTTGTATAATGATGAGGAGTACGTCTCCCAAGAATGTATGGAAGATATGGTTCAAGACATCCCATCTCTAATCAGTCTAGAGGAGAGCCTTCAACTTGAATCCCCCATTTCAGAGGAAGAGTTCAAGAAATCCATATAGTCACTCCATTCGGACAAAGCCCCAGGCCCTTATGGCTTCCCTATCTGCTTCTATAGAAGCTTCTGGTCCCTTATAAAAAAGGATCTTATGCACCTTATATCCTGGATGGCGAAAGGAAAAATGGGAGGAACCACAAATTCCACCTTCCTGGATTTGATTCCAAAAGAGGCAAATCCCTCCTCCATCAAAAGGTTTAGACCCATTTCCCTCGGCAATGCCTCTTACAAAATCTTTTCAAAATTCCTATCCTTGAGACTAAAGCCTATCATTCACTCTTTGATCTCCCCAAATCAAGGAGGCTTCATCTTGGGCCGGAAAATTAGCCACAACATTCTGATGGTTCAGGAGGTGATTCATTACAGCTTCAAAAAGGGCAAACCAGGTATGGCCATCAAGATGGAATTGGCCAATTCCCTTGACCGGTTGAGGCACTCCTTCATCCTTATGGTCCTAAAGAAATTTGGTTTTCCCCCCATCTTCATCAATCAAGTGCAAGCTTGCATAAACTCTTCGTGGATAGCCCCCTTAATCAATGGTAGACCCTCTAAATTTTTTAAAGCCTCCTGAGGGATAAGGAAAGGGTGCCCTCTCTCCCCTTTTCTCTATATTCTGGTTGCTGACTCCCTTAGAAGAAGACTCACTATACTCCAAGATGAAGGCTCGCTTCTGGGCCTCTCCTTCCAGAATGGAGTCCTTCCCATCAACCATGCCTTGTTCGCAGACGATACAATTCTGCTTGGGATAGCCTCCCCTCAAATAGCCAGAAATTTCCTAAGACCCCTTGATCTTTTCCTTCATTCATCTGGAAGCTCAGCCAATCTGAAAAAATGTTAGCTCTATGGATGGATTGTAATGCAGCAACTCTCCGCATCATATCACACATCCTGCAAATAAATACCACTCCTAATTGGACTCATTTCACTTATATGGGCATTCCCATAGTCAAAAAAACTTTTTCCTCTGCTATGTGGACTCCGATCATTCAAAAAATCAAAAACAAGATCCATTCTCTAGGATCTAAGTGGTTAAACCTTGCAGGGAAAACAACCCTCATATAGTCTATCCTTTCCTCCTATCCAATTTATTCTAGCTCGATGGTTCTAGCTCCCAAAAATGTCATCAACAATATATGTAAGGAAATCAAAAAATTCCTTTGGCAAGGAGGAAAGGTCCAGACAAATAAATTCCATCTAGTAAAGTGGGACATAGTCAAAAGGACAAAAAATAAAGGTGGCTTGGGCATCAGTGATCCAGAGCAAATGAACAAATCCCTTGGAGCTAAGCTGATCTGGAGGTTGGCTACAGGTAAGAAAGAATGGCGGAAAGAGATAATCAGGAAAAAATATATTAAAAGGCCCAGATCAAAAATTTTAGATGGTACATGGATGGGTAAAGGGACCTCTTTCTGGCAGCTGTGCAAACCTTTTTTCAATATAATTCAGTCTGACTACTATTAGATCCCAAGCAATGGTAAACAAATTAATGCTTGGAATTGCAGTATTCTAGGACAGCCTCCCTGTTCCTCGCTTTGAGGCTTGTCTTCTTTTGTTGATTGGGCCCAAAGTCGAGGCTTTCATACTCTTTATGACCTCTCTAAGTGGGATTCGATGGGGTGTTAGACTGGCTGGAAAGATCTTTAACCTCCAGCCCATTTGGAAGAAGCCTCAACCCTCTTTCTTTCTTCCCTTCATGGCTTAACTCCATCATGAGAATCAATAAGAGATCGCATTGGTTGGGGTAAATTTGGGTAGTACATGGTCAAAGAGGGATACATGAGACTCTCCTTGGAGCCAGTAGCAAATGATCATCTTTGGAGGAAGGTATGGCATCCAGACAACATCCCTAAAGTAAACTCTTTCATATGGATTCTGATGGATAAAAAACTTCTCACAGCTGAGAATCTCGAGAAGAGAGGGATAGCAGGACCCTCTTGGTGTGCTCTTTGCAACATGGAAGAGGAAACCTCAAATCATCTTTTTCTTCAGTGCATAATTTCATTGAAAATATGGCAATGTGTTCTCCCTCCGGGCTCTCTTTTCACCCCCCCCGGGCTCAGTGGTTCAACTTCTTGAGGATTGGCCAAAGCATTTCCCTAGTTCTCTCAACAAAAAAACCATCCTTAGTCGCCTTTGGAACCCCATCCCAAAGAATATCTGCTAGAAACTGTGGATAGATAGGAACAAATCCATATTCAATGATGAAAAATTTGTTCCAGCTTGTATAGCTTATAAAGAAGTGGGAATGGTAGCTAAAAAGTTCACCTCAAACAACATCAGCTTCCCTGATGAGGAGCACATCCCTGAGCCCTATACAACTTGGTGTAAAATATTTTTAAAAGGAAGGATCCCCCTTCAGCTCAAATCTCCACAAAGAAAATAAAATCATCCCTCCATAACTCTTCCTTGGGAAATAAGAACAAACAATAGTGACTTCAATACCTGGCTGAGAGAAATAAATTCCTACGCTTTCTTTTTTGATGGTGCCTCGAAAGGAAACCCAGGGGTGGCAGGTGCGAGGGGGATCCTTTTGGATACCAGAGGACATGTTGAACAAACCTTCGCTTGGGGTCTTGGCTATAGGACCAATAATGAGGCTAAGTGGTTGGCTCTCCTTCAGGGAATGAAATTTCTAGCCAACAAATACCTCTCCAAGATCGTGATTTTTGGAGACTCTCGACATGTCATATATAAAATGATTAATGGATACACCACTGGCTCTATAAATTGTCGTTGTCTACATGAAAAAATCATTCCTCTCATGTCCAAGCCTTATGCATTTTTCCACATCCTTCGCACAAACCACTCAGCAGCTGATTCCTTGGAAAACATGGGGGCCTCTCTTCCTCAAGGTCAATTTAGATTAAATGGCGAAGTCCCTCACCTCAAACCTATTCCTTAATGGATCATTGGGACTCAAGCTTCTACCCCCATTGTTTATTGTTCTCCTTCATGGAAATATACGAAGGGTCTAATGTTCTCCCTAAAGACCCAAAAGACTTACATATCCCTTATCACTCCAACCTTACTCACCCTTATTTCTCCATCCCTCCCCACTCCACTTCCTTGTGCCTTTCACTCCCCACTGGAATCAACTTCATGGACAATCACGAAGGATCTCCAGCCTTAATGAGTTGTCTCGCCTCTCTTCATCCTCCCACCGCGTGGCTTCACCACTGCACCTACCATCCCTCGGTCCCCGTAGGCTTTAATGCTCACCTTCCTTGGGTTTATTGCTCCTGCCTCTCGCATGCTCCGGTTCTTATCGCTCCCTCCATTATGTCTTCTCCTTGAAGTCGTCCGCATCCTCATTTTCCCTTGTCCATGTCTCTCTTCACTATGTGATTTCTCCGGAACAAATTCTCTTGGATGTAATTGCAGGGGTTGATGAAGGCTGGTTGCAGGAAATCCCATGGGAAACTCTTCCTCTCACCAGGGTTTTCATGAAGGAAATACTGGCTCTCACCGCTTTTTCCACCTATTTATGCATTACCCATTCAGGAAATTATCTTTGGTTTTCGAATATTGACTCAAGGCTTAGCCTCTCCATTGATGATCAGTCCTTCATAGCAGAAAGTAATTTGATTTTGGGCTGCCACTACTCAGGGTGGAAAGAAGGTGTAGTCAGCACTCTCTCCTGCTGAAGCAAGAAATACTGTGACTCCCTCCTACAGAAACTCAATACCCTTAAGTTGATTCTCGGTGGTCTCTCTGTTGAAGAGTAGGCTCAAGTGTTTACTGGCGCAATTCATGCTCTCCACAGCAATTTCTCTCAAATTGAAATTTCTCCTGGACAAGGCAGAATGGTGTAGGCTAATGAGAATTTTGGGATAGCCGACTTAAAGAAAAATATCAAGCGCTTATACGAAATGATGTCCATTGGCATTATGGACAACAAGGAAATTGCTCAATAGGTTAAGAGTATGGGGAAGTGGTTAGCTACACTTCTTACTAGATCAGTAACCATGACTCCAGGATTGATGACACTAAGAGCAACCTCAGGGAAATGATGGGAAAGGTGGACAAAATTCAAGAAGACCTCTAGTGCTTAGTAAGCATGAATCAATGCAGCAAGGCCTTTGAAACTCCAGTAGTAGCAACGCACCCCATGGAGGAGGAATCGGTTGTTCAACCTATGAAGCCCCTAGGAAATCCTTAATGGTTTCCTAAGTTTTTATGTTTTATTGTCTTTTACTTTGTCGGAAGTTTATAAGGATATACACTACCCCAAGCATTAGATGTTTTGTAAAAACTCTCTATGGAGTTCTTTGGTCATCCCCATGGGCCAGTTTTGTTTTCTACATTTTTGAACTGCTAGAACTCTCTGTTCCCACTTTTTCTCTGTAATGAATGGCTATGCATAGCCTATTTTATATAAACCTTTTTAAGTTTCTGTTAAAAAAAAAAATTCAAGTAGATTAATGATATGTAATTACAACTTGTTATAAAGGGAGTCTCTATCGTTGATGGACATAATAAAATATGATAAGAAACATAAGGTTTTCATGCAAGTACACAGTGAGACTATAAGGGACTCTTACACTTACGAAGGAGCTACAGCATGGAAACCAAATGACAACATGGGTTCTAACAAGGGTACCCATGGTCAATAAATCACTACCACTTTAACAATGACACTTCTATAAGCAGATGGAAATTTTTGTGTCTCTAAAAAATGGGTTTGTACCTAGGGATTATGAATTGTGGCCATAAGATAATGTAAAAATTCAAGTGAAGTGAAATCCTATCATATATTCCAAGGACGATATATACATGTTGGAGGCACAAACATGTTAAGAAATACTAAAATATGTTATGACCTAGAGAAACTACTTCAAAAAGTACCTCATACTATAATATTAGTGAGATTTCACATTCAATAGGAAGGATAATCTCCATTCCATGAACTCACTGGAAAGGTGAAAAAAAAAGTGGAAGTATTTACTGCGGTTAGGTATTCCCACAAAGTAGGATATAGCATAATGTGCCAGTTAGACTTACTTTGTTTGACCATCTTTTGTAAGATGGCCTTGAGAGATTTATTGATGACCTCCACTAAGCCATTTTCTTGGGGATAATAAGACGATGAATTACTTTATTTGAACCAAAATTTTAGTGCTAATTCTATCATCACTTTATTTTGAAAGTGATTTCCACAATCTATAACAATATATTTCGGAATCCCAAGTCGAGCTATAATTCTATTGAATACAAAATGGGCTACAATATCACCATCAACTTTAACAATTAGCATGTCCTCTTCCCACTAAATAAAATATTACTCCATGGTCGCGATGATATGGTGGTTCCCCCCAACTGAAGATGGGTTATAATCCATGAAATCAACCCCCACTTAGTGAAGGGACTGACAATGATGTATGGATACCACAGAGAAGGATGCAAGAACGTATTGTGAGAGAACACTTGACAAGGGTGACATCTCCTGATTGCACTAACACAATATTAAAATATGGGCAACCAATAATAACCACCTCACAAAAAATTTTGAGTTATCACAAGCCCATATAAGTGACCACCACATGCCCCATTGTGGTATTCATTCATCATAGACTTTGCTTCCTCATGGGTTAAATAATGACGCATAATAGAATCCACCCCTCTCCAATAAAAAGTGTCACCAATGATGATGTATATTTTGTCTTGATGACGTATATGCCATCGTTCCTCCCTTGGAATATGTAGGAGGAACTTTAGAGTATAGAGATAAAAAATAATGTCTCCATACCAAGGGTACAAATATGAGATAAGGAACATGTGATCATCAACAAATGAGTCCTTGTAAACTGTATCCTCGTATTGCCTAAGAAAATCGAACATTAACTTCAAAAAGACTAAATACTTTTTAGACTTTGCAGATACAAAATTGAGGTCAAACTTTTGCAAAATAACAACCCATTTATTATACATCCCCCAAATAATGTGTCTTGTTAAGACAAAATTAAATGGATTGATGTGTTCCATGACATTAGTCTTTCTAAGCAAATTCTTATGATGCAACCTATGGATTTCATGAATAGTCAAAAGGGCTAATTTTTTCACATGAGAATATTTATGTTCATAATATATGATATTTTGACTAAGATAATAGATAACATGCTCATGTATTTCATCATCCTCCTGAATTAGGACCATACCAAGCATATTGTGAGACACGACGATATATAACAAAAAATATCTACTATAGTCAGGAGGACGAAGCAGAGGCATCGATACTAGGTATTTCTTAAGGGAATCAAAGGACTCCTGGGATCTCTCATTCCATACAAACAGGGTATTCTTCTTCAAAATATGCATAAAGTTTTTAGTAATGTTGGCATAGTTTGCTATAAAATGACGTGCAAAATTGCCTTTTCCTTGAAGAATCTAAAGTTTGCTAATTGAGTGCAGGGGAGGAAACTAAAATATTGCCTCAACCTTTAATGGGTTAACCATGATTCACTCCTTCGAAACAATAAATTCCAATAGGAGACCTATTCTAATGTAAAATGTGCATTTCCAAGGATTTAAGCAAATCTTATAACACATGTATCTTTTGAACACAAGTATGAGGTGAGGTGGATGATCCACTCTCTTACAAGAGTGAGTAGGAAGATCATATAGATAAGCCTCTACTATACGCTTGAGATCATGGAATGCAAATGTCATATCCCATTGAAATGTCCCTTTGGAAAATTTAAGGACAAAAGGTGTTTTCTGGTATAAAAAGGTTCCCCAAGAACAAATGAATGTCGTCTTATGTTGATTCGCAGGTTTAATGTAAATTTTATTATAACCAGACAAAACTATCCATAAACAAGAACATTTTTATTCTCTCACTTTCGTTAATAATGTGATCAATACAGGGTGTGGTAAAGTTATCCTTTGGAAAATATTTATTCATATCTCAAAACTTTGTGCACACTCGAATGATTCCTTGATTTTTATCCACGAGAACAAGGTTGGATACCCACTAAGTTAAAGGAATTGGTCGGTAGATGAAGCCAACCTTAAGAAGCTTCTCCAGATCTTCTTTAATGACGAGTGCCTTTCAGGGGTTTACCTCTATTAAGTGTTGTCAAATAGGATTATCATTCAGGTAAGTCATAATTTCATGCTTTACAATGCTTGGGTCTATTCCCGGAATCTCCTCATAGGAACAAGAAAAAAAATATTGGATTTCTTTGAACAAATCAGTGTAAATTTGAATTTCTTTAGGTGAGAAATATGCATCGATATAAACATTCTCCACTTTTCCAGGAGTTCAATAAATGATGATTGGGATGGTAGGAGAAATATATTAATTCTTGCACATGATCTAGGAACTAGGAATCAAAATCATCAAAGAATAATTAACAAATACTCATGAATTAGTGTTAATCGGAACCGGAATTGGTTCCCTCTCTGTATATTTAATAAACAAATAAAGGGTTACAATATCAATGTTGAGCAATGGCTTAACTCCATGAAGAATTCGAATACCTAAGGAGACAATTTGAATTTAGTGAGTGAGTCTGGCCTAACTGACTCCTAGCCATTCAATCACACTCAGTTAACCACTTGACCAAAACCCTAATTGACTCACCAAACCCTAACTGAAGTCGGAGTGCAATAAATGACTTAATCTCAACTGAAGGAGATAAAACACATGTCATAGCAAGCCAACCATCAATTGCTAGTGCTCCATGACTTAAATGAACCCCAATGAGGTTAACTGAAGCTGAACTGACCATCAGAAGTTGGTGGAGGTGCCTTGTTGACTCCAGATCATTAAATAATAATAAATAATCATTAAATAATATATTTAATGATTGGAGGCACCTTAACTGACTGTAACTGACTGGTTGAACTGACTG
Organism: Pseudotsuga menziesii; assembly: GCA_001517045.1. Lineage (NCBI taxonomy): Eukaryota > Viridiplantae > Streptophyta > Pinopsida > Pinales > Pinaceae > Pseudotsuga > Pseudotsuga menziesii. The sequence continues at coordinate 422,820 of LPNX010185168.1, forward strand.
TAACCACCAGTTAGCAATTAGGTGCATTAATGTCACACAGATCACCCCCAAAGTGCTCCAGTTAGCCTCCTTGACTGTAGGAGAAGGCTAAGTTAGCCTCCTTAACTGTAGGTAGGCGTGGGTGTGACTGGCTGATGGCAATTAATGCTCCACTGATGTCAATTAAACTTAGGCTAGTGGTTTAACTAGGCAAATTTGACCAAAAGAGTGTGTATGATGGTAAATGTCTCCAACAAAATATTCTCCATACTTCCTTAAGTATGTATGCCATGCTTATCCAACGGGACCATGGGGTGACCAACTTTCTCACCTGAGGTTGACCAGAACTCACCATGATCGATCTTTCAAGCTATGGGATGAAATAAGATCTATGATGTAGTTCCTCCCAAGTATTTTAGGACCATTCATAGCCTCAACAATATATTCATCTGAAGGAGAAGTACCATCGAGAAAATCATGTGAGCATCATGAGTTAACCTCCCAAGCGGGAGGGAGCGCAAGATACTCCTCCTTTATCCGTGAAGAGGAAAGACCAAGGTCTACATTGAATTCTTGTAAATTGTGATAAGAGATCTCTATTGTAGACAGTGGCATGTCCATTCCAATGTATGGGTCCCCCTCACATGATTCAATCAGGGAAGGGAGAGTCCAAGGATCATTAAAATATGAGATACAAAATGAAACTAGACTCATCATTGATGAAGTACTATCATAAATGGAATCGATATATAAGATTGGTGCTATAAAACTAAAAGTCCCCTACGAGATTAATACATACCGACATCAACATTCTCAATTTTCTTCTGATAATTTTCAGTTATATGGACCATAGATCCCAACGATGTAGAGGAACTGGGGATAGTAAAATATAACTAATCGATTGTCACGATTTTTTCTTCATGAGGAAAGCATATCATGCAAAAAATAGACAAGACAACTACTTTCAGAGCATAAATCCAATTCCTTCCCAGTAAAAGATAATAGTCAAGAGGTGCATCAACCAACTCAACCTTAACCGACACAGACTCCCCCCAAAAACAAACCTAAAGAGAGGGTATGATTCCATGTGGTAGAAATGAACATCCATCAAAAGAAATCAACATGGTCATAGACTCAAATAACTGAGGAGAGACGAGGGCCTTCCAATAAGATAGGGACATCATTGATGATGAAGCACCTTCACCAACAACGATACGTTTGATGATCATTTTAAGACATTCCACATAAATTTGGAAATCCACATGGTAAGGCAAGAAAGGATAAACATCATCGGTCTCAAACTTAATAACACTAGGGCCACTTAATTCAAGAGCCCCTAGGGAAGAGAGAAAGGAATTCCTCTATGTGGGACACATTTGGAGTACCTCCAAAGTTGACACAGAACATGAAATTTGTCCCAAATCCTCAACAATGGAATCATTTTGGGTGGATCTAGTATTACTATGATGGGTTGAGCGATTAAAGAACTCCTTTCAAAATGAGAGGCATAAGGTCGGGCTTATTTATCTATAAAGGGATTAATGGAGGTGGAGGATATTTCCCTATACAAGGCTATGAAGGATTGTAGCCATGAGAGCGGGTGGAAAAATTAACCTCCAACTAGACCATATTGACACATCAATGGTCACCATCATGAGCCAAAGTATTTTGAATCGCATCAAATCCATTTCTGGTGTTGGAAGCCCTTTAAGCCATATTCTAATTATGAGGAAGTGGATTTCTTAACATAGCTAGACTCTATGGTATAAGATTCTAGGCCTCGTCCATTATAGGGTACAAGTGAGTAAGTTGATCATGTGGGAAAATATTACAAGGAAACATCACCTTCCATTTTTTTCTTGTCCCCACAAGCATTATTATTGTTCTTGTCATTATTCGGATTTCCTTTCTAATTATTATTCACACCCTTACAATTATTCTTCCCCTTCTTATTATTCCATCCAAGTTGTTGGTTAGCTTTCATGTTCATCAATTTAATGGAATCTACCCCAACGATTGGGTGGGAGATGATGAATTTGTAGCTTTTCATGCTGCATACTGGTTATTGGTCAAATTGTACAACTAATTTGTCACCTGATATGTAGCCTTGGAAATTTCGGTGCCTACAATGCCATCGGCAAGAGGCCCTGGATTTTTCTTGGGGTCATGGTTGGATTGTGGTGCATTAGGAATAATTTCCTAAAGAAGTCCAGATTACGCATAGATCAAATCTAACTATTGAGTTTTAAATATGGATTGTTCCTTAGTAGTTACTCTAGATGTTGAGTCATCCTTTGCAATAAATGGAAAAATGGACTTAAGGAACCATTCCAACAAGAAATAGGGTGGAATTTTATCTTCAATCAATCGCTTTCTTCTATGCCACTTTTGAATATGATCTAAAATGTGAGTGGATTTATATTGACATGATGTCGATAAAATTTATGTGCTTGCATTGTAGCAGACTGACAACTGAAAGTGGTTGAGAAAAAATAAGGCTAGGTAATTAAAGGTCCAATATATGCCCCCAGGTAACTCGACATACCATTTTGAAACATACCCCATGAGGGTGCCTTGAAACAATCTCAAACAAATATAATCATGGTTCAAGGAATTGGATGAGCACCGAAGGTGAAAGGTTGTAACATGATTGTCTGGATCCTCACCATTCTTACCCTCATACTTAGGGATTCCAGAGGGAAGCTTGGTGTTGACACAGATATGTCGACAGGGGTTCACACTTGATATACACACTTTAACACCGCGATCTCCCTGAGAACTGGCCCAGACAGGTTTTACCCAGTCTAGAAACACCTGCAAAGTAGATGAAGTCTCACCTGAGATGTTCGAGGGAGAGTTGTTGGAACCACATTTCCGTAGTAAGGAGGAGGATATTATGCATATATTTTACCACTATTCTCTTTCTATCATGATATTAATCGGATATTTAGGAAAGGGATTTAACATCAGTTATTCATATTCAGCCGCATCAGAATACCATTCATAACATATTTAACCATCACATTGTATTCATAAAGAGATCAACAAAGATAGCAACATTCATCATGCATAACCGTCGCATCATTCAAGAATATAAAACATATCACAACAATTCATTATCCAAATCACATCATCAGAACCATAAAACCAACAAAACACAAGACAAATATTTTCCAAAAACATCCACACATCTCATATTACTTCTGCGCATCAAAATAGGTTCTCAAAATACATTTTTAGGTTCACAAGACAGAACTGAAACAACAGACACAAATGTTCGACAGATCATATCAGACAAAATGATGGAAAACACCAATGATAACAACCTATGACAACTGATTCCCACTAACTATATCCTACTACATTTCTAATTATATATTTATAGGCTTGCTCCTTTACAAAATGGTCCACTTCTAACTACTTGGACCAAAAAATACAAAATATTGACCAAGATGACTCTTTGTCGACTTCTCTGCCTTGTGCACTATCCTTTGTCTTGCGCACCATCCTTTGAATTCCACACCATGCACATCCATATTTTCACTTACGCATTACACAGATCCATACCACCTACCATTAGGCCCCCAACACAAACTTATGCCTTGTCCTCAAGCCATGTCAGCTGGAAATAGTGTGCGTGTTGATCTTTGTCTTGAATTCTTCATTTTCTTTATGGAACTTATCGGATGCCTCTTTCACCTAGGTATATATCACTGCATAGTATTCCATGTCCTGATTAGTTGGATGATCGACAATATTTTCCCCAACTTGATTGCGATATTTTTGAATACGACCAAGCACCTCCATATCTTTGAGATCCAATGCCTTGTTGAGATCCTAAAATGTGTCGAGCTATGTCGTGTGGTGTTGATGACTTTCTCTTGCTTTACTTGCTCTATTTTGGAGTGCCTTCAATTCCACTTCCTTAGTCACTTGGATCATTGGGTGCATCGACTTCAATGAAGCCTACATGGGACTTCAATGAAGCCTACATGGTGGCTAACTGTGCATCTGCTTCATGCATCTATGTACCAAGTTGCTGCAGTTGCTCGTCCTGCACTATGCTCATCCAAAATGATGTGGTCTTCTCCGTCATGACCTTGGCCTCTTTCTCGCATTCCTCCAACTTTGCTGATACCTCCTTCATATTTCCCTTTCGTGATTCTACCTTCTTGGGCGGTGTACTAGGCACTTCTCATGCCTGCAACTCTTCATTGTCTCGCTACAGATAAATAATAACCTGCCATAGTTGCATAACTTTATATTTTGCAAATATCACCTCGGCAATGTCAGGGATTTCTTGACATGCAAATGTGATGGCTCTCTCAAGCTGTGCCCGATTTTTCAATGCTTTCACCTTTTCTGCTCTCTCCTCCTATTTCTCCTTCTCGATGCACTCAAGCTCTTCTTGTTCCTTCTATAGTTGTTCTTACGACTTCAAAAGTGGTCTCCTATGTTTTCTTCATGGTCAAGTAGCTCTTGACTCACCCTCTTCTACAACTAGACCAAAATTTGGGTTGGTAATTTGTTAAGGTACAGAGAAAGTGTGTGGCATTGGTGCATCACCACATCAACATATTTGTTGCCAGACTCTAATGCCCACGGTGGAAGTTGCACGACTCTAATGCATTTCCCTGTACTCAGTTCGACTTCCCACTCTAGAACATTTTCTTACTAAACCTTCTCCACAACAACATTGGTCAGAGAAGATAATAATATTTTGACCTAGTGAAAGAACCTAACCGAGTGTTCTTTCAATGGCGCCTCATTAGCACTTGTCATTGTGCTGATTGTCGTTATGATACGATTTACCTGCTCATCAGCCATTTGTGTAGTGCTGCTACCTTCTTCTCGCTCTTGTCTTCACTTTTTCCTTGTCTCCTTGAAATGTATGTCAACCTCAAAATCCATCAGAGTCCTAGAATAATCCTCTTGTGATTCCTTCTCACTCTCATGATCCTGCACATGATCAACTAGTGCGTCAATGGGTGGACTCACTTCAATATATGATGGTTCCTCAATACTTATTGGAAATTTCCATTCGTCTAACTAGTCAACAATGATGGTATTGAGTTCTTCATCGGTCAACTTGTACATGGTAGTGATCCATTTCTTCTCACTATCATGTCATGCCTTGATATGAGTGGCATGCGACCCCATTGCAAAACTCGCGACCCACTAATATTTTGTTGATGATGCTTCCGAGAGGCATGAAACCTTATTTGTTGCTTCTTATAACTCAAACCAATATAGATAAAACTGGACCAGACATTCGGTTTAGCGACTCTTCTTAGTGAGATACCATAATTTTTGATATCTTACACCTCTACATACCTACGCAACTTCCACATACATGCTCAGATACTCCTCAGGCTCCATCCATCCTACCAATGCAAAGAGGATTAGAATCCAAGAGTAAGTAAATGATCGCTTACCCTTCTAAACAAGCATCACATCCTCAGTAATATGGTTCAACAGAAAGAGTGACCAGTTCATCTACACCCCCTCTGTGCACTAGTCTGCCCATGTGATTACTCCATATGTGCACTGATTAGGGTAGTTCTTTCTTACCACCTTGGCAGAAAAAATATTTGCCGCAACTTGAACTGCATGACCATTGATTGTGTTGACAACGTAAGCTATTTTTTTGTGGTCCACTCCATATTTCTTCTTCAGTTTAGGGACTAACCGCTTGTCATTATCCTTTCCATGAAAAAATATTACGAAGGGTCAGCACCCATTGCCAGCAATCCAGTTATCCACTAAATCAACTCCATTGTGACTAGTAACTTTATATCCATCCATAAGTACCCACCATGAAAGCATGCCAACAACTGCTTTATGCATGCATTGGCCTCCACCAGTCGGCCAAAATGTGGCATGTGAATGAGGCCCAACAACCCAGACTTATGCAAACCCACAACCCATTCTTCCAGTACCTGAACAATTGGTCCATCGCCTCTCGACGGTTTATTCACAAATAGGTCCGCCTACATTCTGTATAGGCCAAGAACTAATGGTCGCCATATGTCATCCTCATCAATTTGGGCGCAATGTCCATCCTAACGTGAACACCCTTTGGTGTCACCGGCATCTGAAGTGGATACCGTTGGTTCTTTGTCAACTTAAACTGAGGTGCGTTGGCCCGTCATGGGGGAATATAGCTAGGGATATCAACAGCTGCCACATCCTCCTTGTGGTTGATTCTTCTGCACCAGTCATTGATGGGGCTACCTCAGCCTTTGCCTCCATCTTCTAAGATGTACTTCTAGCATTTCTCTTCTTTTGTTGTGATGACTTGGTCTGATTGGCCCCCCTCTTATTTCGTGGAATCCATGGAAATTCCACCTGCACCTCGGGAATCTCTTCCACGATTGGTGCCATGATCGATGGAGAATCATGAACGCTGCCACTTGAGATTACCTGCACCATTTCTATAGCTCAATCATTCACAACCTCACAACTCTTCTTTGCTATATCTCGATGCTCGACTCAACTCAATAGTCACAATGGTTCATCCACCTTGCACCCCACCAATTCTTATTGCACTGGAGCACTTGTGTGAAATATTTCCAATCATCACGACCAAATCCACCACTCATCACTCGAATCTGCTGCCGATCCTCCCGATCTAATGGTCGAATTCCCCATAAACGTGTGTATTTTCTATCAATGCCACCACCCGACTGGATTAATTACTACATTAACTTCCTTATTTGACCATATCATGTCCCTACGAATGTCACCAAACTCTTTGCTCCTGCAATTCAATCCATTTTCTCTTGCACTACTACTAGTTTCTAGTGCACCAGCCTCCTCTGTACCACCTCTTACATCCTTTTTTTTCATTGCGTAGTGCCTTAAGCATCATGCCACACCTGGCTATCTTAGTAGGGATTTATCCAACTTCCATTCACTAACTTAGGAAACATCGTGCCATCCAACTACTGCAACTGTACCGCACCTTCGTCGATAAGGAAATTGATTACATAAGGACCTAACCAATGCATTCACAAATTACATGGGTGTTTCACAAACTTACTGTCATAGAGTAACACCATATTGCTTTGCTAGAAGTGCTTGGTTTTGATGTGTCTATCATGCCATGCCTTCTGGTGATCCTTTTCAACTTGTTGGTGAAATCTTGTGACAAACCAATCTTCTTCAATCTGCAACAACTACGTTAGAAGTTCTTCCAATGCTCCTTCGTCATCCATCCATGTCATTTCTATGATGAAAAGAATTGGAACAATGTATTCCATTGAAATTACTACTTCTTGGACATACACCAATTTGAATGGCTTCTTCCCTGTCAATCATTTGCAAGTAGTTTGATAGACCCATAAGATCGCCAGAATCTTCAAGTCCCAATCATCGTGGCTTGCATTGCAGAACTTGGTGAGCACATGCTCTAATAGTTTATTCAATGCTTCAACTATCCCATTAGTCTGTGGGTGATAGTGAGTGCTATTCTTTTGCTAAATCTAGAACTCCTCTATTAGTGCGTTGATGGCGCGATTGCTGAAATTACTCCATTGATCTCTCATCAAAATCTTTGAACAACCAAATCGAGTGACAACATTGTCAAATAAGAATCTTGTTGCAATCACAGTGGTGCAATCCATCATTGGTGCTACTTTATCCCACCTTGTCAAATAATTTGTCGCAGTGATAATATATTGTGCACCTGTCCTTTTTCCTAGTGGGTTGATGGCTCCCACAAAACCTACCACCCATTTGTCAAATGGTTGTAGAGTTACCTAACGTACTGAGGGCATCTCATCCCTTCATGAAGCATTCCTCATTCTTTGGTGAACATCACAGATCTTTGCATAATCCACCACATCATTGTGCATATTTGGCCACCAGAGTCTTACAGGGAATATCTTCATGGCTGTTGCGTGACCTCCATAGAGTCCTCTTACAACCCCATCATGTTCTTCTTCCAATATCATTTCTTGTTCATGCAGTAAGACATATCAATGCAGAATATCATTAGGTCCCATATTATAGAGATGTCCAACAATCAACTGGAAATCCACATCCTGAACAACCAAGTGTTTCTTCTGACTTGTGGTGAAATCATCTGTCGCTTTTCCTGTCGCCAAAAACTGAATTATTTCTCATAATGGTCATCAACCATTCCAACCTTAAATATCTGTGCATTAGGTAACCCATCCTCGATTCTAGTTGGTTCCTATATATCCTGCATTCAAGCGACTCGGCTTAACAACAATTTCGAAATCAAACTCTTGGAATCGTAGTCACCAACGACATATATTCCCCCCCAACACAGATTTTGACCAAGTATTTCAAAGCAGAATGGTCTTCGAACATCTTAATATTTCCTCCTAAAAGGTAATGACCGAATGTTTGGAGTGAATACACCATTGCTAAGCCTTCACATTCCATCGTGGTTTTTTTTTTTTTCTGTGGATGATAGCTTCCGACTCACAAAATCAATTAGATGGTCAATATCTCCTTCACCTAGTTGCACCAAAACCACTCCTAGCGTGACTGATGATGCATTGACATGGATGTGAATTCCTCCGGCCAGTTCAGAAAGACCAATATTGGTGATGTGACCTTCTTCTTCTTTAGGGTTTAGAGACTCCCTTGACACTCATGACTCCATTCAAACTACATATCTTTCTTTAGCATCTTCTCCATCAGTGTTGTGACCGTAGCATATCCTCTTCTGAACTTCCGATAATATCCCATATGTCCTAATTTTGGTCTGAGTTGTTTCACATTCATTGGTGGGGGGAATTTAACAATAAGCACAATCTTAGCTAGATCCACCAACATCCATTCCTTACAAACAATGTTCCCTAACAAAATCTGAAATGGCGCAAAAAATATGCATTTATTTGAATTCAGTGTGATTTGGTATTGTCGACACTGTTCCAACATCATTCGCAGATTGATGAGGTGATCCTTTACTAGCCCATACATCGTCTAATGGTCTATGTATACTTCTAGAAGTTTTTGAATAAAGTACTTAAACGCAACAAATACGATCCTGGAGAATATCGTAGGTGCATTCTTGAGTCCAAAAGGAATCACCGTGTACTGAAAACATCCTCATTCAGTCACAAAAGTCATCTTATGTCGATCTTCCTTCGCAATATTGATCTGATGATAGCCTGAAAATCCATTCGTGAACAAATAGATATCCTGACCACCTACTCCTTCCAACACTTCGAAACTAAATGACATAGGGAATGGATTATGAATACATGCATTGTTGAGCTTCCTGATATCGACATAGATTTGAACCTCGCTTGTCTTTTTGTCTTGAATGACCATTGGGCTGATGCATTCCGATTCTTCAATTGGTTCGATGATCCCTGCATCCAACATTTTGTCAAGTTCATCCTTCACTCTTTCATTGTATCGTGGATTCAAGAGATCCAGACGCTGCTTCAATGGCTTCGCATCTAGCTTGAGTGGTATTTTCATTTCTCCCAAATCTCCTAGGATCCCTTTCATTTCATAAAATTTAGTCAAAAACAAGTACTGAAACTCATGCAACAGATCGGTGATATTCACCATAGTCTCTTCATCCCAATAATCTCCTATATTGGCAAACTTTTGTTCCTCCTCTATCCCAATGTTGACCTTCCGAATCTTCAACGGTTGTTGAACTTTGTCTATCAACATCTCTAGTGCCACGATATTCCAACTTCCTTCAGACTCTAGAATATTTATATTCCTTGGGTCATCCCCATCATCAGGTCCTCCAATTACATTGTAACACTCCATCATCAACTGCATCATTGGTATGTCATGTGGATCCTCAGGGAATGCAAATGGAACTATCTCCAATACAACGCCATATATATGTTATAGTGTGCTATGAACTACAGGATCAACATCTACAAAACTAAAAGCGTGACTGAAACATATCGTCAAATCCTCCCATGTCGTGATCTTCGTTCAGGGTTATGTTGATACATACTACTATCACAGCATTTCGTCCAATGTGTGTACAAAATCATGTACCCACTCATCCTTCTGGCGTGATACCCACACGGTCTGACATGCTTTCAAATGATTATTGGGATCATGTCGCCTGTCATACTTCTCGACTAGATAGTGCTCTGTTTCACCGAACCGAACTTCCATCAACCTACGTCGACAAAACAACCATCCGTTGATCTATTTCTTATGTATCTCCCACCAACTTGCTGGAGTAGCCTTCAGTACCTCCTCTAATGCCAATAGTCTCTGTGGTTCTGAGACCTTATCTTCGAATTCATGAATAAATTCAGGAAAATTAGGCAATCCTTTGTATCTCGATAACTCGATAATCTATGTTGTGACCCTTAGTAGTGACTGAGTGATTCATCCACACTTCTGAATAGACACCTCATGTAGCTAATTCTACCAATTTTCCAGTGGATCATGAGAATTCAATGATGCAGAGCTCAAGCTTCGCCATCCCAGCTCTTCGTCTGCAGTGGGATGGACATAATCCTCTGAAATGTTGTATGCATGGTCCCATCCTCCTACAACTTATTCCTTGACTGGTTTGACATATCTTCTTCCTTCACTTGGATCAAATGGAGCTATGACTCTTATGTCACGGTTTCGAAAGTCATCACTCGCTTCTTGAAGTTGATCACTGCCAAGTTGTCATTCGCCCATCCAATCCCTAGAAGTGCGGGATATGAGCTTCTATAGTTGATAATTTTGATAACATCGAAATATGCATATGTATTCATTCCTTCGACTACCACCATTAAGCAGGACTCACCCTATTGGTGACACTCTGGCCTCATTAGTCAGTCACAATTGCACAAGGGACCAACCAACTATAGCTTCCCCACCTTTTCCCACGTCTTCTTTGTCAAAATGTTGACATCAGAGATCAGATCCAGAATAACCAAGTCCACATCATAATCATGAATCTGTACATTCATCCTCATCTCTTTTCCAATTTTATTTTTACGCAAAGAATTCACAGCAGAGTCCTGTCGACCTCTCTCTAGTCAATGTTGCAGACTTGCAATCTCATCTAGCACTTTGAGGTCTTTTTCTAGAGACAAACAACTCTTGAAGAAACTTTTCAATGTGCCATACTTTAGTGATGGTCATGGGACAAGTGTGGAATCAAAAACATGTTTCATTTCATAATAGGAAACTTACATGTATCCCTTTTAATGGTGTCTCTTGCATAAAATAACGTATCTCTCTCAACATACATCAAATTGCACCTTTTTTTGAGTCGTTAATTGGACCTGTGTGATCGTACCATCATCCCTTGTTGTCGCACCTCCACGAGTAATTAATCCAACATCCCTAGGTTGATCCCTGGGTTTCGCTGAGATATTTCCAACCATTGGACCTTGGTTCTGGTTTTGTGGTAGATTCATAGGCTGGTTTGCATTCTAGTTCTGGCTCCACTGTGGCAGAACATTCTTCACTTGCTATTTTGCAATTAGTTGTGGACAATATTCAACTATGTGATTTGTGGTAGTAAAGTAGTCACATTGCAACTACAGGTTTGGGAAATATCTCTGATAGTTCCCCAATACTTCGCAATTATAGCATTGCACAAGTCCACGACCTCGTCCTCCTCAGAATCCTCCATGAAAGCCTCATTTGTTGATATTGTGGTGATTAAACTGCTACAGCTGTGGTGGATTTGGTTGTGGCTGAACATACTGTGGTTGAGTATATTGCGGCTGAGTATACTACGACTATTGTGGGGCATATTGCATCTGAGTATATTGCGGTTGTGGCTGCTGCAGTGGCGGTATCTCCGTCGGTCGGTGTTTCTCTCCCTTCATATAGTAAGTATCCATTATCCTTTCCTGGAGCAATTCATACACTCATCAATCCTTCTCTTCATGGCCAAAAAAATGACGAAAATTACAAAACAAGTCTGCAGGGTTGGATACCAACTTCTGGAGATACACGCATTCCTCATGTCGATGTCGATGAGTTTGAAAAATTCAACACCATGGTAAGCCACCTTGAATTAGTGGATTTATAGCTCCCAACATCAAGTAATTGCAGAAGTCTAGGAATTGTCTTTATGATGTCCCTTTGTGTGACATCGGGTACACCATACTTCTTCATGAATTTATTTCCCCTTCTTGATATCTTGCAATTGGATCATCAGATTCACCAATTGTGATTGCATCTGATTCATGCCAACTCTAGTTTCACGAACTGGTGAAGCTTCCAACTTCATTGCGATCTCCAGTGCCTCTCTTTGTGTCACAATATTTTGTTGCATCAATGACATTCAGATATGTGGTACCAATGCTGCAATGAACCATTCTTTGTGTTGTACATCACTCATTCTGAAACTGACTTTCACCATCGACAACTTGAATCATTGATCGAAATCCTAGACCGATTCATTTGGATATTGCTTGATTTCATTTTGTTCTGTGATATATTGTGACTCAAATTTGGGTTTTTTGAATTCTTCAATCAATATGGTTCTAATTTCTTCTAGAGTCTTCAGTCAGTTCCTTGTTGGAACTTGTATGAACTTCATGTATGAGTCTAATGCATGACCTCAAAAAAATTTCGCCAATTGACACTTCTGATTGTCTTCTTCTTGGAATTTCTTTACAGTCCATACCGCTTCGCATAGAAATCAATATTGTTCAGGATATTTGGTCCCATTCCCATGGAACAGAGGTAATTTTACATCATCTCTCGCCATTCTAAGCCTTCTTCCTACGTTCGTTGATCTGCTACTATTAGTGTGTTGATGACAGTCCGAGAAATTTGATGTTGAGATGGTGTTTCTTCCTAACTATGGCATAGTGCACAAAGGTGTAGGTATGTTGTTTCTCTAGTTTGGTCTTTCCTTGAGCTCGAGCATATTCTGGTCATCCCTTTCATCGTTGTAGGGTTTCTTAGTCCGTTGTGATATTTTCTTGTAGTTTCTTTCTCTAGTCGCAACAGGAATCTCCTCAGTACTCTGCTTCTTCTGTTGTTGAAACCTACCCCACTTTGCATAATACCACACTCTTCCTCATCTTCCCTCATAGTTTCGTCATAACTCCCATCCATCTACCCCTTATCATTCCATCCAACCCTCGTCTCCATAGTACCCGCAACCTCTGCACACTATGGCTTTACTCTTCGGATTTCATCTTCAATATTCCCTTTTCATAAATAATCATTTTAATCCACAATTACAAAGAAAGTATAAACCTACGTCTTGGTCCTTTGAAGAATTCCATTTCTGTGTCGCTGTATGATTTGACTTTGTTGATTGCAAACTCAGTGATGTGTCCTTCCAATATGTTTTCAAGCCACACTTCGACATCCCTCGATTCTATGGTGTATTCCTCCTTCAGTTGCTGGATAATCTTTGGGGTCCAGCAACTAGGTTTCCTCCTTAAAAATTTGTCTTTCGATAGGTCAGCTACACCAACCACTTGTACAAGATAATCAGAAAATCGACAAAGAAATATTCATGGATATCAAAATATATATGCCTTCCCATGCACTCTTTTGTTGTTAGTCTGGAACTTGGATTTTCTTCTGCTTCAAATTCTTAAGCCTTCTGATCGAACCAATCCTGAATCTCCGGTCTCGTCGGATGCCGCAACATATCCTCCTTTTCCTTACACTATGGTCCCGACAAAAGAATCATTTGTTGACACAAATCTGTCGATAAGGGTTCACACTTTGTCGAAACCCTTAAGCACCGCGATCTCCCTAAGCATCAGCCTAGACAGGTTTTACCCTGTTGAGTAACACCTGTGAAGCAGATGAAGTCTCATGCGATATTTTATAGGGAGAGTTGCAGGAACCATGTTTCTGTAGTAAGGAGGAGGATCTTGCGCATCAATTTTCCCACTATTCTCTTACTGTCGCGATACTAATAATAGATTTAGGAAAGGGTTTTAACATTAGTTATTCATATTCAACCACATCAGAAAACCATTCATAACAGATTTAACCATCACATTTCAATCATAAAGAGATCGAAAAAAATAGAAACATTCATTATGTAGAACCATCGTGTCATTCAAGAATATAAACCATATCACAACAATTCATAATTTAGATCATATCATTAGAACCATAAAACCAACAAAACACAAGACAAAGAGTTTCCAACAACATCCGCACATGTCATATTACTTACGCGTATCAAAACATGTTCTCAAAATACATTCTTAGGTTTCCAAGACAGATCTGAAACAGTAGACACATATGTTCGATAGATCATCTCAGACAAAATGATGGAAAAAAATGATGATAACAACCGACGACAACTTATTCCCACTGAATATATCCTACTACATTTATAATTCTATATATAGGCTTGCGCCTTTACAAAATGGTCCACTTCTAACTACTTGAACCAAAAAATACAAAATAATGACCAAGCCGACTCTTTGTCAACTTCTCTGCCTTGTGCACTATCCTTTGTCTTGCGCACCATCCTTCGACTTGTGCCCTTGCATATCCATATTGCCACTTTTGCACTACACGCATCCATACCTCCTGCCAACACTTGGTGGGTATTGGGGGGCATACTATATCATGGCACATAGGATCGCTTATTAATTAGGGTAGGTCTGGAAAATCCAAGTTAGCCAGAAATGGGAGCCTTGGTTGTGACGTTTTGGACCATGTCCCCAAGAAAGTCTGATTCTACAAATAATTGCTCATAGGAATAAAATTAGAGACCATAGGCCATGGTGGGTTCTAATAGAGACCATGAACTTAACCAGTAGGATAAAAATCCCCTCAAAATTGATTCATTTAAGGGTACACATGAATTTGCATGGTAAAAAAACCTTGGGAGGAGAAAATAGTATTACTAAACTTTCCCATATGATGGTATACATTGAGCCCTGATAAGGGAGGAGGCATATACCCCCCCCCCACAAAGGAACTCTATAAAAGGTTTGACCCATACTAAAAGATACATTCCATTCCAAAGGAAAAGTTAAATTTGGAGGAGAATTCTCCATAAGAAAATCATCCGTGGGAACTAGTAGAGCAGCTGATGGGTATACCTATGGGATAGAAGAGGTAGAACCACCACCTGTGTGCCCACCCCCAACCATAAAAGGATTAACATTGGTATTAGGAGCTTTTTAATGGGGAGGAAATCCCCCAACATAAGGAGAGGAAGGAGAAATATGACCACTCTTGAATTGATGTGCAGTAAAGGGGACTAGTATGCCCCCAAGCCGAACACCAGGGTTACTGTTGAAAAATGGTATGGAGGATGGGATACTTAATGATGCATTAGGCATGCCAAAAGTAAAGGGATTAGAAGCTAATGGGGACATATTGAGCTTCAGTTCCCAATAGTCCTAAAGAAATGATGGATAGATGATCATATGACCAAGTATAATAAAAAAGATTCATTATAATAGGCTGAGATGAACTAACATTTTGATAAACCATGAACACATGGGTCCCTGTGACCCATGAGGTAGCAGAGGAGGGATTTACATGGATTTACTTACCGTTATTGATGAAAGGGTCGAAGGGGTCCCTTACATATCATAAGCAAATATCATGGTAAGAAGTCTTTGAATCTCTTGATGGGATATATAAGGGCCACCTTTATTATCTCTATGGATCTTACGGGGGAGTATGCAAAGGATAACTGGGTCATATACCTACTAAATGATGAGAATGGTAGATAGCCAAAATTCAACCCACAATGACTCCAAAAAATTCACAAAACATTATCAATCCATAAGGACAACTAATCGGAAATGAGCACACTCCTAGAAAAGCTAAGCCAAATGCACACAAAAAAAGTAGATGGCTAAGTGTCCTCCCAACCTATAGAAGGAATGCCTCTCCCAGGAGGGGCCTGAGACTCCACTACTATAAATGGAGGTAACATAATCAATTATAAGGGCCCTTAGACTTCATAGCGCAAGTCTATGTGTTGTATTTACCCCATCAAACTTGCGACACTCATATAATAACCCCTGCAAGTACCATGTGCTAATGCTTAGGATAACCAAATAAGGTCACCACATATAACAAATACTCGGGCAAATAGTCGTAGTCCAAGTCCACCATATGGGAAATGTAGATAATCCCAAAACTCAAGAATCACATGGTGCTTCAAGAACCCCCGGATATGAATAGACCTTGCACTAAAAGAAAATGAGAGATAAATGACCAGTCAACCAAAAAATTTGGTCACCATAGTTTTTTCAAGGTATAATTGACCAAACATGAGTGAGACAACTAAAAATCACTAGATGAATGACCAATTCAGTCATGGGATAAAATATTTTACCATATAACAAGTACCTAAACTAAAAATGACCACATAACAATTACATTAAGAATATGAATTGGTCATTTATTTGGTCATTGTTAGTTGTGTTACTTCGACAATGGATTTGTACACTTTACTAAATTTTAACACTATAAATGGATTCAGAGACCCCTTTGTAGGGTTTTCTAGAAACGGGTCTCTGAATCATGTGCAGTGTTAAAATTTAGTAAATTTTAACATTGTAGATATATTTAGAGACACAAGCTAGTGTCAAAACATGATTCTATAGCCAAAACTATTGAAGTTTTTTGTAAGATCATTTCATCTATACTGTCATATCCAAATAGATGTGCATCTCATGTCCATATCTCATTTCACCATTTTTTATTTCGTATTATCCTTTCAAAAGATCCGCCAAGTTGCATCATGTGCATCAATATAGAGTGGTTGAGCTGAATCTTGGATATTTGTTGGGTTTCCCTCTTGTATTTTTCATGTCATGAATTTGGCGTCATTATGTTTGGATCGTCATACTGGTCACATTCATTTTTTTTGGACAAGACCATCATTTTTTAACCCTCTCGATAGTCTGTTAAAGTTTCATTAAATTCATGTATTTTACATCATCATGTTAGCTAAATATTGTCAATTTCATAACCTCCATTAATTCTCCATATGCATCCATTCATCACTCCTCTTCTCGCTCCTTAATTTGGAAATTTATAAAGTTCCCTCTGAGTCTCCCCCTACAAAAACTCACCAATATCCTCCATTTTGAAAATCATATATATCATATATTATATTTGAATTAATATATATAGTTAATATATAGCATTTTAGTATATTGTATGCTAATACATAGTCACCTAATATAAATATCAAATATATTAATGTAATATGTAATAGATCAATATATTAATATATTAATTCAATATAGTTTTCATATGTAATATATTAATATCAACAAATAAAAAAATAAGAATACAAAAAATAACATAATTATAATATTTTTTTAAGAAATTATAAGGTTTTGAAAATAAATAAAGAAAAAGAGAAAAAATAGGAAAAAAAATGAGTGGGAAAATTTACTTTAAGAGGGAAAAAAGGAAAAAATTAGAAAAATATCGTAAAACCAAAGGCTCAAGGCTCGAGGCAGTAATTTTTGGACGATGGAGTCATCTCTTTCTTTCATTTTGTTTTAGGAAAGTGTTCCCAGACCTGCAACAGTTTAATTGGATATGAGTTTATTTGATGGTAAATACTTGATTGGGGTTTCTCTTTGTCTAGCATTTGAATATCGACAGATTGGAGTGGGATAGGAGATTCCTGGTCCGTTTCAACCTAATATCAATCATTTGAACATCGATGAGCAGGAAATTTGTTTTTTTTAGAAAAATACTCTAAGACCCAAGGCTCAAGGATAAAGGAGGTATGGTCTAGACAGTGGAGTCATCTATTTGATACAATATTTTTAGGGAACACGTGCCTAGACCTAAAAACAATTTAGTTGGATATGAGATTATTCGATGGAAAATATTTGATTAGGGTTTCAATTTGTCAAGAATTTGGAGGTCGACATATTGTCATGGACTAGGCGAATGATCATGATCCATACTACCCTAATTTCAATCATTTGAAGATTGGTGAGAAGAAGAAGAAATTCTTCTGTTTTTTCCAATTCCTTTTTGCATTCTTCACGACCCTTGAACTAATGAATTTCCCAGTTCAGGGTCTCCTTTAAACAATATTTCCTTGTTTTGAACCTAGAAGCACTGAATTTCTCTTCCTTCAGTAAAAACTAAGAAGCACTCGAAACCTCTGCTTTTTTTCAATATTCAAATTTAGTTTCTTTAACCTTTCAAATTGACTTAAAAATTGTGTTTCTAGCATGCTCCAATGGTGTTCTAAAATTTTTATCTCACATTTGTTGCAACATAAGTAGTTAGTCAAGGTAAAGTTGTAGAATATCCAACAATAACCGATTATTAAGGAAAAGTTAATTACGGAATTATTAGGTTGTTTCTCTTCCTCTTTCATTGGATGGAGTTTTTCCATAGATTGAAGGAATGTTGGGTGAAACATAATGAATTCCTCTTGTTCAGAAAAGGGAATACAAATTATTTATGGTGTTTCCAAAATAATTGTTTTTAAATTCTTTATGTTTTAAAATTAGGTCTCTTTTCATTAAAAACTTAGCCTAAACTAACAAATTATAAATCTACATACATTTAAATTGGATGATATTGAGAGTGTATCATATGTGTGTAACCAAGCAGGCTTTGTTTTGACAACAAATGATAGCTGTTTCCTTAATATATCTCTATACAAATAATATTCTTGCAACAAGAGACATGAGGCAAACGAATAACGGTATGTATAACTCTTGGAACTTCTTATTACATTTATGAATATTCTTATTATTTTTGTATTGTTGTTTTTTTTCTTTATGTTTGGTGTTGTTTCTTATTATCTGGAAGTCCTACAACACTACAAATAGGTTTAGTTTTCACTTTGTTAGATGGTCGAAGGGTTGAAAAATCACATTTATTGGAAAATGGGTAAGATATATGCAATCTATAGATTAGATCCTGGAAGGATGAAAGAACCCTAAATAGTTTGGAAAATAAATTATCTTACTATTACGACATTTTGGATCACACAACAAGATTTGAACCGAAAATCCGACACCATTCGACGAAATTGACTAGGTTGTTGAATTTCACCTTGGTCATTACTATTTTTTTTTGTTCATTTTAAAAATTCCTCCAGTTTGCGTCAGATAATCGACAGTCATCGGTAATCCGACAACAGTTGTCGGATATTTGACTTTGATCGTCGAATTACCAACGACAAGATTTCAACGGTCAATATCCTAATTGCATCGGATATTTGAAAATAATTTATTTTTAGAAACTATATAATAGGAGTATTCTGACATGTTTTCTATACAAGTGATAGTTTGCAGAATTTATAATATTCACACAGACTGTTTTTCATACAAAAATCCAAAATTATTTCAATCGTGACTATGATTAAAAATAGTGAAGTGTGGACCTTGATTTTTTAATATCGATAATCATCATTCAAGCTTGGTATCAAAAAATGTCAGAACATATCAATATTTCAATATTCTTGATCCCCATAATCAAAATCGTGAATTGCTTGCTAGATTGTGGGATGGACTGAAAAGAAAGGGTGATGGAAAATGTTATTGTCCACGTAGTCAATGTAGGGGATTTAAAAGGATAATAATAAAGATTGCAATGGGCAAAAGACATTGTAGGGAATATACACATGATGAGGGGGGACATGACTATCATTCATTTGTATGTTGTTCATTATATATGTCTTTATATTGATTGGTTTTGTAAATGTATGTATCATTTTAATATTTCTTATATTAACTAATATCTCTAGATATGGTTTTGTGTAATTAGAAAGGAAAGACATCCTATGACAATATATCACCCAGAGGATGTGCTTTTGGAACAAGCACTGATGGACCATGGATTTATGAATAATGAAAAACACGTTAATGCTCATATTACAGAAGATGATCATACTGACGACCTAGTTGAAGATGATAGTACAAATACATTGATCCATGATACTTTTAATGTTAGAATGGATGATGATGGTGATAATGAAAATGATGGCTTTGATGATGTTCATGATCTACCTCTTCTTGACAAGTCATATGAACCCCTTTATGAAGTCTCCAACACAAATCTTCTCTTTGCTATATTATTGATAATGAACTTCAAGTTTATGAATGGTATTTCAAACATATCAGTCACACAGATATTAAGGTATGTAATATATTCCATCACATACATATGATCATGATAAAGGTTATATTTGATCCTTTGATAATTTCATTTCTAATTCTTCATTAGTAAACTTAATATGGATGAAACATGTTTCATTAATATTATTATATATTATATTAACTATTTTTTTACTTTAAATTGTTGTAGCTTGATAGCTTAATTTTTTCCTACCATCACCAAATATTTTACCTCACACATATCAATATTTATCTATAATCATGAAAGAAATTGTAATGCAGTATGAATCAATTGATGCATGCCTCGATGACCATATCATATTTTATAAACACCATAAATTTGAAACAGAATATCCAGAATTTCATATCGGTAGATATCGAATAGATCAAGTAACAAAAAAGGTTCACCACAACGTTCTTCATTATATTCGCATTAATCTACATTTGCAACGACTATTCAGGTGCAAAAACATAGCACAATTTATGGATTACCATGCACATAATAGAAATCAAGATGACATTCTTTGAATCTCTGCAGATGGTTCTGCATTTAGATATATGGAGGGAAAATGGCCACACTTTAAAGAAGAACCTCGTAACATTAGGATTTCTTTAGCAACAGATGGTGTCAATCCATATGCATAGAAGAGATATGTTTACTCGGTGTGGCTTATTTTTGTTATCAACAATAACATTCCTCCATGGTTGTTAATAAATAAGGATGAGAATGTCGTTCCTATGAACCCTAGTCATCGTCATTGCACTAGGGTTTATGGTCACCCCAACCATGGATCCGATCGATCTGAATCCATACGATCACCTTTCGTTTTTGGATGTAGGATTCAGAAGGGTTGTATCCTCACAGCCCTCCTTCAAACCTCCTCTGAGTGACTCGATATTCATCAAACATGTGGAATCTTCTGAGGTTAAAATGTCCTCCTCAACAACTAAATTCAAGCAGTCACATTGTATGAAAGAGGACTGGTTGGGCAGTTCACTAGACTCTGGCCTTCCCCTCGCTCCATCGAGATCTAGCTAAAAAAGAACTGAATACCCCTCATTCAAGGTGAAGTGAAACAAAACTTTTGTGGTAGAGGTTTTTTTGTATTTTTGTTTGAAAAGAAAGAAGACAAGGATCTCATCTTTATAAATAGGTCATACTTCATGGGCCCAAGGGGCATGTGTCTACACAAATGGGAATTAATCTTTGATATAGAAAAGGACATTCCTTCCTATGTTCCAATATGGGTCAAAATTCATGTAAGGATTCATCCTTACATTATTATCATAATTGATAATATATATTTATTTATTATTGAATTGATGATTATTACATGGACATGTTTACATTATTTATGGAATCTAACCTATGAATGGCCGAAACTTGAAATAGGTGAACTTTGACCATTAATAATAATTAACCTAATTGTTAAATAAACTAATAAGACTAGTAATATACTTATTTAGGTATATTACAAGTCATCCTTCTCTGAAAATATTCGTCCACGAGTCTTCTTATGAGCGTGCTACAACTAGAATTCTTGCCACAAACAATGGTGCCATGGTTTAGTAGTTCTTGAAATATTTGGTCACATTTCCATTCAAATATTTTCATGCATATGATTCTGTAGATGGACGCATAACAAATATATGGAGTATTCTTCTAAGCTTCTAATTCAATGGTGTTCTTTTGACCTTCTATTTTGATGTAAATTTTTTATATATTTTACATGGTTTGATATGGTTTTCTTATCTATAGTGGAAACTACTAATAATGTACTTACTTCCTTGTCTGAAAAGCTTGTATTTATTTTCTCTCTAGGAACCTTCTGAAATTATAGAACATCTTGAGTTGTGACTACTAATAGAATGTTCATCTCATCATTTGTTGCACCATCCTCCGGGTTTCATTCTTCTACGTTATCATGATTAAGGTCATATTTAACACTTTTATTTTCATCATTGCATTCTTATATAACTTCAATTCTCTCACAATTGTTGTTAACATTGAATTATACGACAACGCCATTTTCTTTAGAATTGATATTGACATTGTGATTGTCAATATCTTTTTGATCTTTCATATACGTGTCTTCTACTTCTTATGTTTCATTATTCTTGGTATTTTCTTTCTTAACAAGTCATTGTTCTGGAACTAGCATATTAATGTGCCTTGCTTCCCTACCTTGTAGGAAGCCACACCGAACTTCTGGTAGGGGTGCATACTTTTTACTAAGTATCGAATTTTTAGGTTTGTAGTTGTGATGTCTTTTATTATTTCACTTGGTGAATGGTGGTATGGATATTTTGTGAGGAGGGGTATAAGGAGTCGGTCGACCCGAATTCCTTTCCATATTGGGGGTAGTAGCGATTTTATATTCATCCCTACTTGAATACATAGGGGTCGCAGTAGTCCCTTGTTCCTCTTGACTTGGTAACTTGCGAGTCATAGTTACTTATTATATCGAGGGTATAGATCCCAACGCTTCTTGACTTGAGAACTGGGAAGTCATAACATCTTCTTCTTTTTTAGTCGTAGTCCATTCTTTTGTCATGAGTGTCGATGCACACCCGAACTCTACTTGACCTGAGAACTTGGGAGTCGAAAATAGCTTATTCCTTTATGATATGAATCCTTTCTTCTAACGTGAGTGTTGATGCCTATGCAAACTCTATTCAACCTAAGCACTTGGAAGTTGCAACAACTTCTTCCATCTTCCTTTCCTTCTTGGGGGTAGTAGTGATTTTATATTTGTCGTGACTTGAAAAGTGCGATGTTGCATAAACTTCCTCCTTTAACTAACTTGAGGGGTAAGACTGATGTGTTTTTGGTTTTCTTTGTTTGTATGTTTCATGGGTTCTTCTTTGGGTCATTGTATTATCAACATTTTCAGTTCTTCAACTAATTATTTTATATCTTCATGCAGAACTTGCATCGCTACGTTGATATCTGAAAGTTGTTTCTATGTCCATGGGTTGTTGGTCCATAAATGTTTCCTATCCAGAACTTATGCCGCTCTAATACCACTTGTAAGGATTCATACTTACATTATTATCATAATTGATAATATATATTGATTTTTTATTGAATTGATTATTATTACATTGATAGGTTTACATTATATATGGAATCTAACCTATGAATGGTCGGACCTTGAAAGAGGTGACCTTTGACCATTAATAATAATTAACCTAATTGTTAAATAAACTAATAATACTAGTAATATACTTATTTAGGTATATTACACTTCCCCATTTCCCATTGCACTTCTGGAATAATGAACAACTCAAAAACATTGGGGACTCTTTAGGTAAATACATCGACAAATTGGAGCCCAAGCCTGCCATGTTTTCTTATACAAGGATATGTGTCGAGGTAGATCTATAGAAAGGTCTCCCAGCGGAAATAAATCTCACAATGGAAGGTTGGAGCCATCTGCAAACTATAGACTATGAAAAAATACCCTTCAAGTGTGAGATGTGTCATGATAATGGGCATTTTGCAAAATCCTATAAAAAAAGGGTCATCCAATAGAGGGGGAAAAGCAAAAAGAAGAATGGAATGAGGTCCAGAAAAAAAAGGGGAGTAGAGAAGGTCAAATTCAGGAAATCACCCCTGGGAAAAAGAAGCCCACATAGAACAGATTCCACGCCTTAGCATTGGTAGAGGATGAAAAAATGGACACACTTGCCACTGAGAAGGACTCAAGCCCAAAGAAAAGTAAAGAAGATGAACCAATATTGATGAAAATAGGACAAGAGGCCATCTACAAACCCACTCTTCCACTGCAAGCCTATTTTGAAATACGACCTCAGTACTCCCAAATATCTGGAGGTTCAGTGACAAGATCCAGAGGCATGGCTCAAATCGAAGACACATCAAGGAGAAGAGAGGAGGAAATGGAGTCATTGAGGAAAAAAGGGAGAAATCCTAACAAATTCCTTAGAGAGCTAGAAACTGATCGATAAAAGGAAGCCGAGAAATAGTCTAACCTAGATCATCTAGTTAGATCTTATCCATTGGAAAAACAAGAAGGAGAAGTAGTTTAAGGAAAAAATGAGAGTACCATCCAAAATAAATAAGAAATAATGAAACTTGTCTCCTGGAATTGCAAAGGACTGGGAGGAAACCAAAATATAGAAGAGATAAAAAGCTTAAAGAAAAGCGAAACAATTTCCATCCTTGTAATCTAGAAGACAAAATGGTAAAAAGAGGAATGTATTATAGACATGAATAAAATTTGGAAAACAAGCGAAGGAATAATGGTAAGCTACCAAGGAGCCTCGGGAGGAATCTTAACATGGTGGGACTCAAATACTTACAAACTTAAATCTAAGATAGAAAAACATCACTAGTTGTTTATAGAGATCGAATATCTCAACTTACAGGAGACTTTCTGGAAAGGAAAAGTTTATGGACCAACAACCCATGGACATAAAAATGACTTTTGGACACAACTGGATAATAAAAAATATGAGAAGATGCAGCATTCTTGTATTTTATCTGGAGACGTCAACACTTCCATCTCCCTAGAAGAGAAAAATGGAGGATCCAAAGTTAGATATCCATTTGGATAAAGTTTGGAAGATTTAATTAATTCGTGGAGGATAACAGATATCAAACCCAAAAAAGGAAAGTTTACCTGGAGTAACAAGCATCTAGGACCGGTTCATATTGCCACAAGACTGGACAAATTCCTGTTAAGCTCCTCCCTTCTCAATAAAACTCTCTTCCTGTCTCTAACATTTGTTCTTTTGCTATTTCTAATCATTGCCCTATCTCCCTTACCCTCTCTCCAATTGGAAATCTAGGACCACTTCCCTTTAGATTGTCTTCCACTTGGATCATAGATGTAGGTTTCTTTGATGTAATCAAGCAATCCTGGAACACCTTCATATAGGGTTCTCCTAGAACGCCTTCATACATGGTTCTCCAAGCTACATTTGGAATAGAAAACTCAAAAATGTCAAAAAAAGGATTAAGAGCTGGATAACAACTCGTGACTACAATCCCCAGAAAGAGAAAGTGGCCCTCCTCAAAACTCTTGAAGATATTCAGGACCAAATGGAACAAAATGACATCACCAAAGAGATGATTTAAAAATAAAAAGAGACTAGTAGGAAAATTCAGAACTTACTTCAAACAGAAGAAGAAGAATGGCGCATAAGATCCATAAGTCTCTAGATTAAAGTGGGAGATCAAAAAACAACATTTTTCCACTCCCAATGCAAAGACAAAAACATGAAGAATACCATAAATGATATCATCTCAAAAAATGGGGAGAAGCTAATAGATCCCAAGGAAATTAACATAGAGATCAAAATTTTCTTTGAGGACCTTTATACCAATGAATATGAGGCCATAACTAAGTAATGGAAAACCCTTACTGCATAAATACCCAACATTTTTAAAGAATACCATGAATTATTAACTCAGTCAGTTTCCATGGAGGCGGTTCATCATGCAGTTTGGTCCCTACACCCAGACAAGGCTCGTGGGCATGATGGTTTGAAAATTAGATTTTATAGAAGCTATTGGAGGATTATCAAAAAATATCTTCATAGGATGATGATTTGGGCTCAATACCACGACAATATAGGGGGAGCTACAAATTCCACTTCCCTTTCTCTCACACCTTTAAAGAAAAGAATCCATCCTCCATCAAGCGATTTAGACTAATCTCCCTCTGCAACTCCTCTTATAACCAAATTCACTTTCAGAAACTAAACTCATTGAGAACACAACTATAATTTTTTTTTTAAACTAAGCCCTATTGCTGTTGAAAAGAAAACCCCATCTATCGAGAGCTTAAGGTGATGACCTACAGAACCAACAACAACATAACCTTTTCTCTTTCTTAAGTGGTCGTAGAGTTAACCCACCATTTCATTCTTCAAAACAATAGATCTAGGATGGAGTCAAAAATTTAAATAAGGACTTACTAGTCACGTAACTAAACCCATTTTTGCGCCAAGGTCATTCTCCTCGTTTTCAACCTGCAGTCAGAAAGTAAGAAATCAGTATCTTCAATAATGAATAGTAAACCCCCAAAAAGATACCCATATAGAAAAATGAGACTTATTCCTTACCTGGTTTGGAAGTTGTTGCAGTAAACCGAAAATGGAGTCAATGCTGGAAATTAAATGGTGTATAAGCTTCTCAAAATTATGAACTGTGGCTTATTTCAACTCGAACATAAACATTTTTCCAATAACCTGGTGTTAAAATAATGTGGCAGAGTTGTTAGTCCTCTTGCGTACTACTAGTATTATGTTGTTGCATGAACTAATGAGTAATGTTCCGACAATGAGCTCAAGAATGTAACCCTAGCCAAAGTCAACATCTGGATAGCGAGTCTGAGACAACTGTTAAACATTATGTCGGATTTGAAACCTTTCTACAATATCAATTACTTAAACTATGCCTTAGAAATGTTTGGTTTTTCAATTAAGGTAGGAAAACCTTAGTCCTCTCTCTTAGGAGGAACACTTGGGTTAACAAGAACATGGGAAATACATGTAAACAATAATATGATAAGTGTTAGCCACGAAACTAAGCAAGTCCTTATTTAAATTTTGGAATTGTTCCCAATCTTTGGTGAAGAGTCACCTGATTTTGAACACATGAAGCTAGAAAACCATGATACTTGTTTACGTTGGGGTTATATTTCAACAACCATAGGTAAGTTTGCCTTTCTTTAAAAAAAAATTACTCTTTTTCTTGTGTTTTGTTTGGATTGTTACAATTCCCTTCTTACTAGTGAGTTTTCTCCTAGTATCTACTATGACACATTGCTCTAGGATATGGACTTGGAATCTATAGTTCATGGGGGCTTACTTTCAAGATTCATAGGTTTCCCTATGCTCAATAGATGACATCTTATCATTAGTCTCTAACTAAGTGGTTTCCCCTATGTTTTTCCATAAGACATCAATTAACATAGTGGGATTGGTCTTATACCTTTACTTTTGTTTTCATCCTTGATGGAATTCCTTACCTTTTTCATTATCTTTCATTATCGATTGTTGCTAAGAGTGTCTTTTCTTGCACTTTTTTGACTTGGTTCATGCAAAAATAGCGTGTTTCACCATGTTTGTCTAAGACCTTCAAATTGAATCATGTTACTATTACTTTCCTATATTATTTGATGGAAAATTCCGTAGTCCCTCCTTCCAATAGATTTATTCCTATCAACACCAACTCATTTTCCTTGGGAATGAGATTTAGAGAACTTTATAGTACCCTGGATCCTGTAGTAATTAGTGGAAAGTTCCCTAGCTATTGATAACGGAAAAGTACATCAATGTCATCTTCTTGATAGATTTCATCAGTTCAACATCAACACACATATTCACGCTTAAGATATTGTACTATATACCTTGATGCTCATTATCATAATCCATGAGTCATCTTATTGTTTTTAATAATAGACATCAATGACCAATGATCAAATGGTGTCTCGCTTCTTCAATATCAGATCATTTGTTCACATGGAAAATATTATACATTTAATGGATTTGGATTGAAGACCTTTGGGTTGTAGTAGCATCTCATTCTTTTGTTGTTTCCCAAGTTGCATATATAATACCTCCTACATATATGAAATTGTTACTAGCTTGGAGAATCAATTCGTGCCTTCACATAGTTCTAGTTGCTCTCCTAATGTACACTAATACATCCACTTTGTATTTTCTCATGACTATGATCTATTTTTTTCATGGATCCACTATGTATCTTTTCATGGCCTTGATTATGCATTCTATATATACTTCATAGATATGCAATATACTTGATTTAGGAGCCATACGTGTTTCACTTGAACATGGTACACCTTCCTCAAGGTAGAGAGTAATATGATACCTTGGTTTTGTTTGTAGGTTCCTTTTTGATCCCATGTTTCATGCATCCCACCTATTTCCACTTATCAAGTTCCTAAAGGTAATGTAATGTATTTCGTCCACCATCTTCCTTTTTTACCTCATGCATTAGGGCCATATGTTATAGCATTATTTGGTCGTCTTAGCCGTAAGCTAGTTCTTGACCATGCCACCATGACTTGAACACCTTTATTCCTCCTATGGTTTTTTACTTTATATATGTGATTTTCCTTATAGAAAAGAGAGCCGCATAGACCTGTTTCAAAGAACGACACATACATACACTATTTCCCTTCATGAAAGTCAAGTATGCATTCTAAAAAGGGTAAATAATTAATAATTGTGCATTTTAATTGTGTGGTCCTAAGTGGGGTTTATAGAATTGGGAAACCTATACAACCTTAAAACCTATTACCAATGATTTTAATAAAATTACAAAAATAAGGGGCAATAGAATAAGTGAGCACCTTTACCTTGAATATTTGTAGAGATTATCTTGGATTTTAGTATCACCCTCTTCTACTGCAATCCCTATTCCTGTGTATGATCAACTTCTTAAGAGGCGGGACTTAAATGTTGAGTCTATAATATTCTCATTCCAAAATATTAAGAGGTATTGAAGTGGAGTTTGAAGTCAGAAGTGGTATACCTAGGAAGAATATGGATCTTGGTGAAGTGGTTTCAACATGAGAAATTACTATAATAGTTAATACATATGGAGATCTCTCCTCCCTCCATTGCACACATTTGATTGTTAATTGTTTTGCAATTGAATATTTATTTGGTGGTTGAAATTTTTTCCTCCTAAACTATATAGGATTGTTGTATAGCTACATTTACTATTGTTATAATTATAAAGGCTTGAGAAAGATTGTTTGTTTTCTTCTCTACTAATCATCTAAATTAGTTGTCAAAGTTTAGTGCATCATAATTTTATACAAAGAAGCTATATTAGTTTATTTCTTAATGTTTTAAGCTACTTATTCATAATATAACTTATTAATCTTATAAATTATATATCCTTGAAGATTATTCCTTCACATTATATTATTATTAAAAATTCAATAAAAAAGAAGTGTAAATTTAAAAAAATGTATATTACATATTTTTATAAATATTATTATATAAAAAGAATTTATAATGTACACTACTTTTATATTGTAATGTAATTATGAAAAAAAAAATGTTTTGGCATATAAAGTTGGTTGAGACTCACAATCAATCCAATCAATGAGTGTGTATTAAGTTAATCCAAAGTCTTATTATGTAAGAATTTAAAATTTTTATATTTTCTTGTGAAGAGTTAGCAATAACATGATGAAACGTAAATAGAGAAACTTTGTGAAGAGTAGAGAACCCTTTAAAATGTGAAGCGTTGTTGTGTATGTGAAATGACACATTATTTTGGAGGTAAGAAAATACAAAAAAAATCAAATGACAAACTTTTAGGTCCAAGAAAAAAGAGAAAATGGAGGAGCAAAATGTCAAATAGGTGAACCTTTCCGGAGAGGAAGAAAAAAATCATTATAATTGTAAACATTTATAATATTAAAAAATAAATAATTAAAAAATGATTATTTAATAAATAGCTTTTAAAAAATACATTATATTAATTTTTAAATAAAGAATGTTAACATTCGAATGGGTTGAAAAGAAAAGCGAAGTCCACCTCCACATGAACAGTTGCAACAACTTACATGCGGAGAAATTGAGTGGAGTGGAAGTCTCTGTGTATCTTGTAGTATTTAATATTTACATTGACAACCTTTCTTTGATGTGTGGTTGGTATATATGCAATGATAAATTGTCAAACGAAATGTTATATAGGTTAGTTGTGGTGGTGTGCAAAGTGTGTAGCGTAAATTTTTTTTATATGTAGTAGGTTATTAAATGCTACTGTGATAGCATGTTGGGTTATTGGATTTCAAACAAGTTGAGATTTAATGGTTCATAAAGCTGTCCAACAGCATTTAATAACCTGTTGTATGTTAAAGATTGTTACCCCAAGGCTGTACCTCTATGCAAGCCATACTTCAAATTGCAAATACTGGGCTTTTTTCAAGATCGCACATACTTTACTTTTTAGTAGCGCCATGCAAACACATTCCTCCTTGGGAGGACACTTTTATTTTCTAACTTTAAATTATGATTTTAGTTGGAAGACTTGGTATATTTACTAAAACATTTGGCAATTTCAATGAGTTTAAGGTTTTAGCATGAAAACAAAATGGTATGTACATCCAAGTTTTGAGGTCGAACAAAAGAGTTGGATATGATTCCAAAGACTTTGCAAATTATTGCAGATATCATGGCATTAAAAAGATAATTTACATATATACTTCTCATTACATAAATTATTGGAGACATCATGGCATTAAAAAGATAATTTACATACATAATTCTCATCAAAATGGGATAGTAGAATGAAAAAATATAATCATAATGAATATGGCTAAATGTATGCTTAAAGGAAAACAACTTCAAAATGATTTTTGGGGTAAAGCATTTGCATGTTCAGTATATATATTGAATAGATCAAGTACAAAAGTGTCAAAAACAAGATATATATTGAATAGATCAAGTATAAAAAGTGTCAAAAACAAGTTCTTCACTAGGCCTAACGTGGAACAAAATCAAGTGTTTCACATTTTAAAGTATTTGGGTGTGTAGATTTTGCACATGCTCTTGAACCATTGAAAATAAAGCTAGATGATAAAAGTGAAAAATGCATTTTACAAGGTACAATGAGAACTCAAAATCCTATAGGTTGTATAATGGAGTCACCATAGTAAGGAGAGATGTGGAATTCAAAGAAGCAAAATCTTGAAGTAGTGAAGGTGAACACTCAACTACAGCTGGAAAATCAACACCCTTATTACTAGCACAAGATCAAGTGGAACCAACAAGACAACAATGACTCCATCCGGATTACCAAAATTACATATTCAAGGTGAAACTTCAAGTGATGGAGAACAATAAGCTCATAGTCATCACTCTACTAGTGAGTCACATCTTACAAATAACTTTATTGAGAAATAAAAATACTATAATCTAAGAGAAATTTATAATCAAGATGATGAAATAGATATGCAATCACATTTTACCGTATTTTAAGGTTCCTATGCATTTTGAGGAGGCTATTGAAGAAGGTAAATGTATTCTAGCAATGAATGAAGAAATTGATGCAATTGAAAAAAAATGGCACTTGGAATCTTGTAGATCTTCTAGAAGGAAAGGAAATCATAAGAGTTAAATAGATTTATAAGACTAAATTCATTGAAAACCAAGAAGTGGAGAAGCATAAGGCAAGGCTTGTTGTAAAAGGTTTTGCACAACAACCTGGTATTGATTGTGGAAAGACCTTTTCTCGAGTGGCAAAGCTAGACACCATTAGAATAGTGCTAGCATTAGCAACTCAAAACAAATGGCAAGTATATTAGCTAGATGTCAAATCAACATTTCTAAATGGGATTTTGGAAGAAGCAGTATACAATTATCAGCCACATGGGTATGAAATCAAGAATCAACAGCATAAAGTTTACAAGTTGAAAAAATACGCGATATTGTCTGAAACAAATGCCAAGATCTTGGTATTGAAGAATTGACTCATATTTAATCAATAACATGTTCTGCAAAAGAAAATGTGAACTCACATTGTACACCAAAGAAAATTAACAAAACATAATTTTAATTGTATGTCTTTATGTGGATGACAATCTACATAGGAAATTTAATGATGGATACTTTCAAATTATCATGGAAACAATATTTGAAATGACAAGTTTGGGTTAATGAAATATTTTCTTCGCATTGAAGTCTAACAATTAGAAAAGGGTATATTTGTTTCTCAACAGAAGTGTGCTAAAAAAAATTTGAACAGATTTAGAATGACAAATTGCAAGCAAAATTAAGCAAGCAAGATCAAGGAACAACAGTGGATCCCAACTTGTAGAAGAGACTTGTTATCATCTTGATGTATCTAGTAACTACAAGATGAGACATTATGTATGCAACAAGTTTAATTTCAAGCTTCATGGAAATTCCAAAAACTTCCCATTGGCAAGTGGGTTGTTACAAAGAAAATCTCTCTATGGCTTGGAGCGGAACCACAACAAACATAATAAGGCTAGAAATCAGCTCAATTCCCAAATATGCTATAGAAACATGAAATGATTACAATAAAAGGATGAGATCCTTACCTCAACCAGATGTTTGAAGAAGACCATCGTTGATCTCATGATCCAATGCTCTTCACTTGCAGCTTGTCCTCAACAACCAAGGCATACAAACATATAAAATATATATAAATTGTTAGCACATAATCTACCACATTCCATGAATATATTAAGAAAATAAACCTGATGAAAGTAATATAAACTTTTGCAACATGAATTGGATGAGAAAAAAGTATTTCTATTAATATAATAAACAAACTTGTACATAGTGGCAACCTTTTATCCATAGCTCGTTAGAACCAAGAAACTAATCTCCTTCACTTAGGCCTCCATGACTACAATCCTTTATACAATGGAAGCTTGCAAGTCCAAGGAGTAATTGGGTTCCTCCATAAGATAGGGAAGAGCTTGGGAGATGAACATAAGAGTGGTTCAAGCTTACAAGGACAAAGGGATGCAAACTCAATGCATGGAAATGGGGAAAATTTTCTCTAGAGTTTTCTTGTTCTCCAACTTCTCCTCCTTGAATGATTCAGAATGGGTCAATATATATCCCTCAAAGGAGATGGAGGGTCGAATTGAAGCATTTTCTAGCACATGGAAGGCCAAGAATCATAACATTTGTGAATTGGCAAGAAAAGGTCAAAATATTTTAATTTTGAGCATGAAACCCGATGTATGCGGGTTGTAGTGGTGCAAGATGCATATACATGTGTTGTAGTACTGATAAGTTTTGGGGACAAGGTAGGAAATAAAATCATGTTGCATAGGATATGACAAGTCATGCTATAACAGATTCCCTCTAATGTATGAGGTCAGAGGGGTGATCATGATGGCTAGAATGCATTATAAATATTAGAAGTGGAGTAGTGGAGGCACATCAATAGAAACTAGCTACTCATTAAAAAATTACAACATTGACTGTCTATACATAACTACAAATATGAAGTACATAGTAGTCTCATGTGCATATAGAAACAATAGGTGTTCATGGCCATGAATAGGTAGAACATAATAAACATATGTCATAAGGGTGTGTGCAAGAAGTTGAGGGACCTTTTAGATGCAATGGTGGAGTGAAGTCAATCACTCTTGATCCAAAAAAAAAAAAACTCATCCCAAGTAATCCCCAACCTGCCAAGCCTAGTCCCAAGGCTGCCAACAGGCATGCCAATTAGGATAATAAACCAAATTGCACCTCTATTTTATTTAAGCAAACCGCGCCTCTGTTTTGTTCAAGAAAATCGTGCCTCCGTTTTGGTGAACAAAATCGTGCACCCGTTTTGGAAAACCTGTTTTTTTTAAATAGACCGAGAACAAATTTTTTGCCACATCGCACGACTATTGGACTTCTTTGGAGCAAATCTCGACTGGGAGAACGTATTTTTGGGTGTGCCAAAGCCATCAATCTCCACATTTGGATCAACCTCCTATTTGTGAGGTATTTTACTCATTTCTTTTCATGTATTTTTCTCTTTGTTCATCAATTTATTTGCCCTAATTTAAAAAATTAAACCAAAATAAATTAAATTATGGCCAATGGAAACAAAAACCCCAATGGAATTGACCAATGGAAACAAGAACCCCAATGTAATTGGCCAATGGAAACCAATTCCCCAATTTAATCATAAAAATTAAATAATTTTGATTATTTACCAAAATTCATTCCCAAAATTTCCATGCCCAATGGAAACAAAAACCCCAATTAACTCAAAAAACAAATGAATTTCACTATTTCCATATGCATATTCACAAGGATCCTTGTGAATCCATACCAAAATCCACAAATATGCAAAGTTTGTCAAGCACATTGCAAGTTTGAATAAGTAATTTACATCCCCAATGTAAACCAAAACCCCAATTAACTCATAAAAAACAAACGAACTTCACTATTTGCATATATTTATATTCGCAAGCATCATTGTGAATCCAAACCAAAATTAACAAATATGCAAAGTTTGTCAATTATGTTGCAAGCTTGCATACAACTAAAAAAAATCAAGTAGAATTCATATATTCCCCTAAAATACATAAACAAACATGGTAAATCCCTTGCCTCTATCCGAAATATCGAAGTTTCTCTTCCAAGAACATCATTAAACACCTTATAGTTTTGATGAAACTTCTCAATCCAAGTGTTAAAATAAGATATAGAAGCTTCCCATGCTTTTAACAAATATTTTGTCTTGAACGAAGGGTACTTTTTGGTTAAGGTCAAGACAACAAAGTTCAACAATAGACTCTATGAACATGAAGATACATAGGTACGTTGATGTATTTGATTAAACATGCCAATCACATACTATCATACATGATATAATCCAGTGGAACCCTTGCAATCTTAAAATCCATAAAGATCTGCTAAATAGAATTTGGAGTCCAAAAAACATCACACTACAACAAATAATTAGATATCTAACAAAATCGTTGCCTATACTGGGATTTTATTCATCAACAACACATTATGCCGCCTATTCTAGGGTCTAGTTGTTGCCTCTACCCGCAATCTGGGAGCTTGTCCTACAAAGGCAATATTCAGCAACTCACAATTTCGACGAAAATTCATAATCCAATCCTTAAAATAAGCTAGAGGAGCTTCGCAATCAACATATGCACTCAAGACACTTTATGTACACATGCATACTTAAAAATTGGAATTAATACTTGAATTTAGGACATAAATACGAAATGAAAAAATGTTAAATGTTTATTCTTTACTGTAAAATTCAAGATCAATTTTTAAATTTACATGATAGATTTAGTCATATATGTTGTTATTTGTCGTACATTAGTTATATAGTTTGCAGTGCTTAGATATGTCATTATATCATGTGTTTATATTTCTAATGATATTTTATTTGTATTTATGATTGCAGTGGCTACTATGGATAACAATGCAGAGATACTGAGGGTTATTGCCCATTTGAGAGAGATTGGTTCTGCTTGGACGGGTGGAGATGAGCTCCGCCACTCCTTGTCAGATTCTTTGTTGTCTATTGTTGATACGATCGCAAGATCGAATGATGCTTTGTATAGCATCGCATCTTATAGGGAGAGGAAAATACAACAATATGCTGATGGGTTAAGTTACAACGAGGTAAAAAAGCTCAAAATAACAAAACAACACATCTATTCATTGTTTAGACTGCCTAGGACGGATGGCATTCTGGAGATCAACATGCCATATATTTATATTGAGTGGTGCACCTTTCCATCCATCAAATACAATTGGATGGATAGGTGGTACATGGTTTTTGACATTCCCCCTCATAACAATAGGGAAGTACCATTGTACTTCCTCCAAAAATTGTATGCAGAGTTTGTGATGGGGAAACATGTCAACTATTTTGACATGTTGGGCTTCCAGGGAGTTGGTAGGGGGATGCCCCAACACCGACCCAATGCTAGGCATAGAGATGCCAATCCATAGATACATGCATCCTGTGCCCAGCTACCGAGGGCAGACATCCCTCCTGCACATGACATGGTTGCCTAGACACAGGAATCATTTTTTACTCTAGCTAAGATGGTCTCTCGACACACGACCACTATTGACTAGAGAGTGCCCTCTTCCTCTGCTAGTGTACAACCACCAACTTCTGGTGGTGGAGGGACATCTATTGGTGGGGGTAGACCGACATCCCATGTGCCTCAGAGCGAGCCACACGTCTACACATTGTGTGGGGAACCCTGTTATGGTCCTAGACCAAGACATGGTACCACTATGATGACTGGTGGTCAAGTAAGGACATTGTTTTAAAACTCTGTTATTGTTCAATTTTTAATTTTTCCATACTATATGTAACATATTAAAATATTCATAATATATGCAATATTTAATCTTGCAGGAGACTGATGCCTCTCACGGGGGTGGTACTGCACCCGGTGTGGTTGTACCCGAGTCCCAAACAACCACCATTGAGGTAATATTTAAAAATTTGTCATTTTGTTATTACATATAATTTTGTTAATGCATGTGTTAGTCTTGATTAATTTATTAAATT
Organism: Pseudotsuga menziesii; assembly: GCA_001517045.1. Lineage (NCBI taxonomy): Eukaryota > Viridiplantae > Streptophyta > Pinopsida > Pinales > Pinaceae > Pseudotsuga > Pseudotsuga menziesii. The sequence goes on from LPNX010185168.1 coordinate 458,883, forward strand.
GTCTAATATTTACAATTTTTGAAGTTGCAGGAATCCCACTTAGAACGTGATGCTAGATACATTGATATCAACGACATAGTCTAAGGTGGAATTTACGATTACTTGAAGAATGTAAGTACACGGGTTATGACTGAATCTTGTTCGAATTATTTAAATTTCTTACTGTACACTCCTTTATAGATCGCTAATATTTATAATTTTTAAACTTGTAGATGCTATTAGCATCTGAAGAGGGGTAAGAAATTGATGGAAGCGGTCATTCCCATGGGGGAGATATGTCCCAGGCAGGGGTAAGTATATTAAAACATGTTATTTTTTCAGTACATATTATTCCATCCATTCAAATCCATGTCTAAATATGGTAACACTTTATGACTGCAGACATCATAATAGATCCATGCACCGCCTCTTTGGTTTGGATCTCCCCGTAGTCCAAGCATAGATAAGGGGGTTGTTTACACTAGACGACCCTCTTCCTTGAACAGAGCAGGTGTGCATGAGGATCAACCTACTCATCCCATGGTAATGTACACACTTCCAACGGTAGTTGTTGGTTAGCTATGAATTCACTTCACAAGTGGTTTTTCTTAATGTTATTTTCACATGTTTACAGCATCAGGATGTAGATTCGTCCGTGCTAGACCTTAGCGGGATTGTTGATGCTGCAGTCAATGCTACATCTACAATAGGGATAAGTAACACTGAGGTACATCTACTTGAATATTTGTAATTGTACATTTCATTTGTATTATTTATGGACATGCACGATGTCTAACTATTTTATCATTGGGTGAATGTAGCCACACACTGGTCCATCAATGCACGCAATTGAGGTTGATGTTCAACCTACGGATCCTCTTACTACTAAAGAGTCCCAACGTAATCCCCTAGAAATGGCTTTTTCGGTGAGATGTTTATTTTTTACATAATTGATTAGTACTTTCTCATTCATGTACATGTTGATAATTCTTGAGATAATTGACATATTTTTTTATTCGCAGAGAAGCATTGTAGAGAGACTCTCTACAAGGAGGATGTTAGGAACCCATGTCAATCCTTCTCTTTACCGTGTTAGTGTATTGTTGTTGGACGCATATGATTTGTAAGTCATCCCCTAGTAATTGTTGATCCATAGTTTGTGTTATTGTTGTTGGGTGCATATGCTTTGTAAGCCGCCGGTAGTATTTGTTGATCCATAGTTTATATTGGCCCATGGTTTTGACCCATAGTATTGGCGCCTATTTTTAGTATATAAGTGTGTGTTGAGGCCAAGGAAGGCACCGTGAAGTTATTTTGTATTGAGCTTGCTCAAAGGAGGTTGCCCCCTCGAAGTGGCTTGCGATTAATATAAAAGTGATTTTGAGTTCTGCTGCTATATCGTATATTTTGATTAATTATTTGCTGCAGGGTCCTCACATCTGGTATCAGAGCACTTTCTTGGGCTCGTTGGGTGAGATTTCTGCCCAAATTTTTTTTTTCACTTCTGTTGCAGGTTTGGATCTAGGAATAATCCCTATCCGCTTAACTGTGGGAAGTACTTGGGCATAAGCCCTAAAACTCATTGTGAGGAGTACCACAGGAACCCCGAAGTAGCTGGCCCATTGAGAGGACCTGCCATCGAAAAGGGCAACGACCCCTACCTGATTACCTAGTTCCCACCCGTGAGGTAAACCAAGAGTTGTCGTTTGTGGCCAAGCGGTTATCAGTTTTACCTGAGCCATGGAGTGAGGGGTACTGCCCCAATACGCAAGCCGTCAGACAACATTGGTGGCCGAGTGAATCCCTTGAACCGATAGGAAGCCGCGCATACCTGGGGTCCATATCTATTTTTAGTTGCACAATCACAGATTTCCCTTGTCTAGAACTGTTGCCGGTCAGTTCTGCATCGTTGCAGATCCATTTGTTGCCGATCACTTCTGCGTCGTTGCAGATTCCACTGTTTCCGATCACTCACACCGTATTCTGTTTTTCGGCCATATCTCCTTGGTTTCCACTCTGTTTTCCCTGAAACTTCACTGACACCTCTGCAATTCCATTCTGCATATTTCATTCCTGAAGACCTTATCCCCAATTCCACTTCCCAAGACCTGAAATCCCACATTTGTCTATTTTTAGGGTTTTCCATAACTCCTTCGATTTTCACCCAAATGCCTTCAGATTTTGCCACCGTATTCCTTTCCTCATTCAGCTTCTTTGTCCCTCTCTACCAAATTTTCTCATTCTTTCACCCCGCTCCTAAAATCCCCATTTTTTGCTTCCCTGTCCTTTTGACAGTGTCTAAAACTTACTCAAACCCAAATTACCCTTCCTATTTTTTCCCAAATCCATATTTTCCTCTACTGAAACAGTTTCTGTTTTTTCTTTTCTACCCACTCCCCCCCTTCAAAAAAAAAAA
>LPNX010185168.1:461602-476602 GCA_001517045.1 Pseudotsuga menziesii
TGGCCTGATTTTTGCCAGCTCCTTTTGCTACGATTTGGTCCTAGTGCTTTTGATGACTTCACAGGAGCTCTCACTAAACTTCGCCAAATTGGCACTATGAAAGAGTATCAAACTGAATTTGAGAAACTAGCTAATCACACTGAAGGATTACCTGATGACTTCTACCGGAGTTGTTTTATCAGTGGTCTAAAGGATGCAATTCACTCTGAGGTAAAAATGTTCAGTCCCAACACAATGATGGAAGCCCTGGGGTTGGCTAAGTTGGCAGAAGAGAATATGGCATCCCAACAGCGCTCCAAATCCTCTTTTGTTCCCTTCTGAAATATGGGTTCTCAACGACCTCCCATTCCACCAGCTCCTCGCTCACTTCCAATCAAGCATTTGTCTGAAATAGAGATGCAGGCACGTAGAGAAAAAGGGCTTTGTTATAATTGTGATGAGAAATTCAGTCGGGGACATCGATGTGTTCAACAAAAGCTCTATCTCTTGGAAGTGGATTCTCCACCTGCCTCTGAAATTGGTGAAGAAGCTCCCAATACAATGGCTGCTCCGATTGACATTCAGGAGCCGTGTCAAAACCCCAAAATTTCCAAAAAAAATTAAAATTTTTAAATCTGAAAAACATTAAAGTTAAAACAGATTAACTAACCTTAATTAGTTATGTGTTAACAGCTTGCTATTGAATTTATCAGTTAGTATGTTTAGTTATTGAATATATCTTTCAGCTTACTGACTTTTATTCCTTTTGTGACCATAAGGTGAACTGTTATGCATAACTGGGCTTACTTAGCTTTCGAGCTAACGCAACGGTTTCTACTTTTCTTACAGATGTACAGGTAAGAGGTTGTGGCGCTGCACTTTGTAATTCTAGAGTATTTATTAAAAGTTCGTCGTAAGAGTAAAAGCTCGAAAGAAAGTAAGAGACAATATCAAATCAACTTATGGTAAGGTATACTCTAACTGGATTCTTCCTAGCAACAGTAATTTATATTTCTTTTGATCTGTCATCTCCTCTATTTTATTACAGTTACAAAATACACAAAAGTAACTTAGTAGCTTTTGAGAAATCTGAGTAAAGAAACATAGCTATAAAATCTATACTAAGGACCCAAATGCAACAAGCATTTCAAGTCATGTGATAACTGCTAAAGGGCTTTGGCTTTCTGTATTATTACAAGGTTTGGCCCATCCTCGCAAAGTCCTTGCTTATTAAGGAGGATATCTCTAAGTAAACACAATGTCTTAAATGATAAACATGACTTCCTCATCTTTAGTAATTGGTATTACAGATGCTATTTTAAGCTGTGAAGATAAATCATTTAAAAGGTTACAAGTAGCAAGGAAAAATATACCTAACTTTTATCATCATGTCCTCCTTTATGAATTTTTTAACCATGCTAGCAATAAGGGAACTTGGCTTACAAAAACTAGAAATCAATAAAAAAATTATGTAATACGTATCATAGCCTTGAACTTTAAAATCCAATATGAGGCTATCCTTTTTCAAAGGGGATTTTTATACTGATAAAAAGTTATTACTTCATACAAGGGTTGATCTCTAAGGTTAATGGTAGCACTTATACTATAACCCAAAGATTCTATAGCTTGCACTAAATAACCATCCAAGGTCTTTACATTTTTATTCTTTTAATTATTAAAGAACTTGGGCAATTTATAATATAATGAAAAGTTATATTAAATATGCGCCAAAGTTATTTCTATATATATATTATACATACTACATTATCCTTCCAAGTATGTAGACTATATTATCAATGTTAATATTAGAGATCAAATACTTATCAATCATAAGGCTTATCATTACTATGATGTTGATAAACGGTTTTATTAAGATTTCCAAAGGGTTAACATAATAGAGTGGAGGAATAATGACAACAATGATTTGCATGCAGCGTTGAATGGCGAAATTCGCTCCACAACTTTGGATAAACCTTGATCAACGAATGATTTGGGAATCATTTCTCCATCAAAGATTTGCTGGTTGACTATAGACTCAAACCCACTTTGCAAAGATAATTAAACTGTTATCATGGAATTATCCCAGCCAAGCATTACGTGAATATAAACATTGTATTGTTAACCCTAGACTTCATTTGTCTTGCCTCCCTCGGCGCTGGTCGCTCTGCAACTGTGCTGAGCATTTCTGTGTGGCCTCTACTCTGTGAGTCTCCTCCACGTAGCTTGCTCAATATTTGCATGTTGAGTTCGGTTCTCGTTCCTCCATAATACGTTCCCTTGCCATACTGAATAGTATCTTCGCCAGAGCTATTGCCTCCCTCTAGGGTTTCGTTTGTTGGTCTTACAGCCTTAGAACTCTGTGCAAGTTTGAGTGATAAACTTCCTTTTACCTCCTTCCGGGTGCTTCCTTCCTGCGCTGTTGGCGGTGATAAAATAATGCCAGTGGTCATGCCTCCTCCATGAAAACAGGTAAGGGTTTTAAATTTTGTTTACAGTTTGACTTTAGATTTCAAATCTTCTTTTTACAGGTTACGGCATTCTCATGTGAGTTTTTATTTCTTGTAAATACAGGCTTTTACAACTTCAAAGGCGTGGCCAGTGGTGAGAAAAACTAAGCAAGCGAGCTGCACACCTGGTAAGCCTGGTTACACCATGGCTGGTCCTCCTTATGGTTTTCAGTTGGAACTTTCATGGGTTGGATTGAGAAGTATGAAACCCTTACTGCCTCATTCAGGTTTTTAAGATTGCTGGTTAAAAGACTGATTAAATGTAAACCCTTCACGCGATGTGAGGGCGTTACAACTTAGGCCGAGATTGTATACATTAGTTGTCTTTTAAGCTTTGAACTCTTGTAAAGAGAAAAACTGGGCTATCAGCCTGTTGCGAAGAGGTTTAAACCTCAACTTCGACTTCTGTTCTTTGTATAAATTTTGGGGAAGCTCTGGATGTCTTCGCCCACAGTTTACATTATCAATTAAATACTGTCTTTTACTTCTGTAACTTGTTTGTGTTACTGTATTTACTTTAAATTACACACTGTGTATACAATAGGTAAACTACAGGCTTATGACAGCCTTGTAGTGTTGATTTGTTTTCGGCCGTAAGTAAATTATTGTATTAATTTATAATTAATATTTCATTTGTATATACAGAAATTTATAGGGTCAAACCCTAATTTATACTTTAAGAATTGTTCTTGTTTTCTTAACTTAATAATGTGTGTTACATACAAACGCTCTCTGTATTAGTGAATAAATAAATGATTATTATTATATTGATTGGGCTCTATAAACGAGCAGTCTAATGTTTTGATAATTATTTATGTTCCTGGGTTATACCTTGAGTTACTATTTATAAAATTCTTGTTAAGTGATGAATAGAGTTTACATTTTAGATTATAAAGGTTCTTATGTTTGCTTTTAATGTACTTAACAAAATCTTTAAGGAGAGTCTATTTAATCTGTAAGACAGAGTATATTAACTTCGGGGTTTGTAATTTAAATATTTATGTTCCTTAAGTTTTTAAAAGAATACTGTTTCTATGTTAATAATATAAAAGTATAATATTATTATTATAACAATAATATTTACTTATACAAAGTAAATAACCTATGTTTATTGGAATTTTAAGTTCTTCATAAGTATAACCTATGTTTATTTTAAAGCGTACAGAAAATAACATTATGCTATTTAAATTCCTGTACTGATTCACAGATACTAATTAGGTTCTGATTAAATTTATTCTATTAGTTAAATTATTATTTACTTATGAAAATAAATAAAATTGAATTATTTAACCCTTCTTATGGTCTGTTTTGTATAACTATATATATATTAGCATGCATTTTTATTCCATAAAAGTTATAGTTATCATTATAGGTAATGTTAGAAATTGAAATAAAGAAAAAGTAAAGGAACTATATCATTAATAAAATATCACAGTTATAGCTAGTTTGCTTGATTATGAATAAATTTACATTGGTTTACTCTTACCAAATATTCTGTAAGTACAAGTATTAACATGTTAATATCTGAATAAAGAGAAATAATAGCTCTGTAACTTGTTCTTGCTTTGAGTTAATTTCTAGAAATAAAATCATTCGAAAACAAGGAAGGAAACTATATAGTAAAACAATATGAATTCCAATCTAACTTCTGCTTTCTATACTGTACAGTAGCATTTATAGAAAACAAGATATAGTTAAAACAAAGATACAGTAACTTATAAACTGGTGAAACACTGGTGGTTATTGAAAGTAATTAAATAGGAAACTCGGTTCAGAAGCATACTACTTCTCAATACCGAGATACTGTGCTCGAGTACGGTTTGGTGATCCCAGATGTAGAAAAACACAGTAACTTTTAACAGATTTAATTACTGATATTCTGAAATACTAACTTTACTAAACTAACTAACTCCTCAGACATATAAAATAAACATAACATGCATCCATTCATACCCAGTAAATATAAAGAAATAAGTGACAGAACCTGTTTAAGCTGTGGACAACAACAGCAATGGGAGGCCGTTCCTCCCTACCAACTCCTGGAGAGCGCTCAGACAGTGACTTCTCAGGACCCCCGAGCTTGCTCTAGTCTCCCTAGATGGAACTAGGTGCGGCAAAGTCAGATACCAGTCTTCAAACTCAGTATTAACTCAGAACTATCAGTCAGTTCTCTCAGCTCAAAAAGCTGTAATGAAATCAAGTTACTGCATCAATCCTCCTAAAACAACTTCCTTACTGTATTTCCCTCTTCCTCAATGGATTTCCTGAATAACATTCACCTGAATGAATTCTCTCTGGAAAATAACTGAGCAGCCTCAGCTCTCTTCATTGAGTACTTTTAAAATATTGCCTAGGTCTTTGTTGGGTTAACTGTCATTTAATGAGCCACCTGCTCTGATTCCACTTTCTTGGGGAATCATGACCCCAAATATAAGGAAGTTGCCACCTGCAACTTAGGAAGTGTTTGAGGATGTTGCCACTTGTCTTTTGCCTTTCCACCTAGTTCCATCCACCAGTTTGACCAGTAACCTCTTTTTAACAGCTCTCCCATGCTGTTGTCTCCATAATTTATTTATTAATAATAAAATATTCTGAATTACATTCCATTACTGTTGACTCTGTTGATTCATCAATCCCTACTTAGGATTAAGTTTAACATAATGTCTCAGAAATATAATAAAACAATTTACATAATTTTACAAAATTGGGGTATGTGACAAGCCGCCTACTGACCCTTCATCTCAGGACGACCAGCCCGAGATATCCCTCCATGCTTTAGCTGGAGTCACTGCCCCCCAAACAATGCGGGTACGTGGTTACTTCAAGAAGCTTCCTCTTATAATACTCATTGATTCTGGTAGCACTCATAATTTCATTGACCCTCGAATCGCCAAACAAGCTGATTGCTTTATCCATCCTTGCTCCAACTTTAAAGTCATGGTTGCCAATGGGGGCACCTTACCTTGCAAAGGGAAGTGTCGTAATGTGCGTATCTCTATGGGATATTATAACCTCCGCTCTGACATGTTTGCCTTGACCTTAGGCGGATGTGATGTGGTTTTGGGCGCTCAATGGCTGCGCACACTTGGCCCCATATTATGGGATTTTACTGAACTTTGGATGCAGTTCTCCCCCGATGGACACAAACACACATTGAAAGGGTTACAACCAGGGTCTCTCAGCATTATCAGTTCACATCGCATGGAAAAACTCCTTAAGAAGAGTTCCCATGGTGTCATCGCTCAGCTCCATTCCATTCAAATGCAACCATCAGCGCCCCCCACTACTCCTTTGGATCTCCAACAAATTCTGGATCGATATACAGGTGTTTTTGCTGAACCAATGGGACTTCCACCTTCATGACCAGAGGACCATCATATTCAGATCCTTCCTAGAATCATTCCTCCCAACATCAGGCCCTATCACTACCCATTTCACCAAAAAACAGAGATTGAACTCCTCGTTAGGGACTTACTGAAGCAAGGTATTATTCGCCCAAGCACAAGTTCCTTTTCTTTACCAGTTATTCTTGTCCAAAAAAAAGATGGGTCATGGCGCCTCTGCATTGACTTATGAGCACTTAATCACCTCACCATCAAGGATAAGTTTCCAATTCCTGTTGTTGATGAGCTTCATGGGGCTCAATTTTTCTCCAAGTTGGATCTTCGCTCTGGGTATCATCAAATTCGGGTTCATGAGGATGATATCCCTAAAACAGCTTTCCGCACACATGATGGCCACTATGAGTTTTTAGTCATGCTTTTTGGTCTCACTAATGCTCCTTCCACATTCCAGGCCTTGATGAATAAAATATTTCGACCCTCTTTGCGGAAATTCATTCTGGTATTTTTTGATGATATCATCATCTACAGTAAAACATGGGCTGAACATCTCTAGCATCTGGCTCTTGTAATGCAACTTTTCTCTGATTATCATCTCCATGCCAAAAAGTCTAAATGTGTTTTTGGCCAAAAGGAAGTTGAGTATCTCGGGCACATTATCTCAGCACAAGGGGTTCGTGTGGATCCTGCCAAAATCGATGCCATGAACAATTGGCCGCCTCTTAAGACACTTAAGAGCCTTCGTGGTTTTTTGGGGTTGACTGGCTAATACCGCAAGTTTGTCAAGGATTATGGGAAGATTGAAGCTCCATTAACTGCTCTGTTGAAAAAGGATTCTTTTACATGGACACATGTTACTGAGTGTGCATTTGACAAGCTGAAACAAGCTATGTGTACTACACTTGTTCTAGCTATGCCCGATTTTTCCAAGCCCTTCACTATTGAGAGTGATGCTTGCGGCAATGGACTTGGTGCTGTTCTCCTTCAAGATGACCACCCCATTGCGTTCACCAGCAAATCCCTTTCCGGTAAGAATTTAGCTGCCTCTACATATGAGCAGGAAATGATGGCTATTTTGCATGCAGTACAAAAGTGGCTCCCTCTCGCTGAATGGTGGTACAATACCTCTTACCACACTGCCTCTAAAATGACTCCATATGAAGCAATTTATGGTCAGGCACCGCCAGTTCTTCTTCCTTACACCCCCATCAGTTCTCCAGTTCAGGCAATTGACGCGGTCCTTTGAAACCGCAATGAGGTTCTTCGCATTTTGAGATAAATTCTTCAGATGGCAAGAAATCGCATGAAGCAACAAGCTGATCAGCACCGTTCTGAGCGCACTTTTGAAGCCGATGATATGGTTTTTCTTCATCTCCAGCCTTACAAGCAATCCTCACTAAAACTCAAAGGGCGTCATAAGCTCGCTCCAAAGTTCTATGGGCCATATAGGATTCTTCAGAAGATTGGGTCTGTTGCTTATAAATTGGAACTTCCGCCTTCTTCCCGCATTCATCCAGTATTTCATGTCTCTTGTCTGAAGAAAGTTCTTGGCACCAACATCAAAGGCCAAACTATTTTACCAGAACTGGATAATGAAGGATCCATCTTTTTGGAGCCGGAGGCTGTCCTCAATAAGCGCACTCGTCAGCTTCGCTCTCACTCTATCACAGAGGTCTTAATTCAATGGCACGGAATGCAGCCCGCGGATGTTACGTGGGAACCACTCCTTTAGATTCAGCGACAATTTCCACATCTAAAGCTTTGAGGACAAAGCGTTTTCTAAGGGGGAGGGGATGTTAGGAACCCATGTCAATCCTTCTCTTTACCGTGTTAGTATATTGTTGTTGGACGCATATGCTTTGTAAGTTGTCCCATAGTAATTGTTGATCCATAGTTTGTGTTATTGTTGTTGGGCGCATATGCTTTGTAAGCCGCCTGTAGTATTTGTTGATCCATAGTTTATATTGGCCCATGGTTTTGACCCATAGTATTGGCGCCTATTTTTAGTATATAAGTGTGTGTTGAGGCCAAGGAAAGCACCGTGAAGTTATTTTGTATTGAGCTTGCTCAAAGGAGGTTTTCCCCTCGAAGTGGCTTGTGATTAATATAAAAGTGATTTTAAGTTCTGCTGCTATATCGTGTATTTTGATTAATTATTTGTTGCAGGGTCCTCACAGAGGAGGACACCAGAGGAACCTATACCCCCGACAGATGCAGTGAGTCTTTGTTTTATTTACAATTGAGTCATATTTCAAATTTTCAAACTTTGTTATTGTTGGACAGTACTAGTTCAGTTACCTAATCAAGAAATATTGTCATTGATTTGCAGTCGCTAGAGATGCATAGTGGTCATAGACAGAGCCGAAAAGCATCAAGGTTCGGGAAAAACAAGAAAAATTTAGATTTTTGATGTGTTAGTCCACGACAAATATGTATTTTTATGTACAATCCAGAGTTAGAGTATAGTGGCGCGGTCTAGGACAGATGTACTTTTGTTTGCACATGTACATCAAATATGTTTTTGATACATGTACAATGACAGGCCATAGATGGGCCTTCTATTTTTGTATTATAACTTTCATGATATAAAAATTATTTCATATCAAGGCTCTTGAGATCTTCATGGTTCAGTCTTTTAAGTGTTCTTATACACGTGTGGCCAAGAATGTTTCTATGTGTAATGTTCCCAATTTTTTTATAGATCTTACAATTGCATGGAGATATCAGCATAAATTTGAGAACAATGCACAATTACAATATTACGTAATGACAAAAATGTGCCTTTTAATTGTTTTTTACCATGATCCAATTGCATATACAATGTTATATTAACAATTTCAAATTGTATTCACAAAGATGGAACATACCTAATACACATAAGCACCCAACACAGCTAAGCAACTAATCCAACTTGGTGGAATACAAAAGCACCTTACCCACATAACAACCTAACCAACTTTTAAAGGATGCATGAAATTGACACACCTAAGTGATGCACCTATGTGGTCTACATAAATAAAATTAGTGTTTAGCATGATGTCTTTCATCTAACGAATACATGGAATACACATCAAACCTAAAAGTATCCGAGTATTATAAGGTTGATTCAAAATAATGGTTATGACTATATCCTGCACATTATTTTATCACTTTGTTAATGTACATGGCATTTGATGAATGGCCTCAAGTAACAAATTTGAAAGAGATGAAAGTTATGTGTGATTTTATTATAGTTTAAATTGATTAGAGAAGTACTATTCTGAATCTTGTTTTATAAATTCATGTTTATGGAGTATTATTCGAAGCATGAAGATATATATATGTTGTAATAATGGCGTAATAGGTTGGCCACTTGTTTCTAAACATAAACATGTTCCATTACATGGTTACTGACGTAATAGCATTGTCTCCTCCTGCATTTCATCGTACAAATGCTCACATCTCTTGGATGAGGGGAAGATATACAATCACCTTCAAGCTGACCTCTATGTGCAAAAATTTCACATTCACTTACTAAGCAAAACCCTAGTTTCCAAAATTGACAAAAAAAATGATCCCTTGTCCATGGACCTAGAGTAGAGGGCCACTCTAGCACTATCTCGATGTACTAAATCCAAAGGAGCCGATGGTTCATCGATCCAAGCAACGGTCATCAATCTATGGAACGTTGAATCCCACCTCCTACAAGTTTTTAAGGACACCTGTTGAATCCCTAACTGGGGCATAGAATGGAAACTGTGCATCAAAAAGGGCTTTCAGTGGGTCGTGCAAGCGTGTTTAGGCAGGTTGTATGTGGGAACGCTAGCCACACGTTCACGGTCAAGGAATTTGCAAAGCCGACCCCTATGTGCAGAAATTGGACATTCACTTATTGAGCAAAACCCTAGTTTCCAAAATTGACCGAAAAAATGATCCCTTGTCCATGGACCTAGATTAGAGGGCCACCCTAGCACTATCTCGATGTCCTGAATCCAACGAAGCCGATGGTTTGTCTATCTGAGCAACAGTCATGATTCTATGGCATGTTGAATCCCACCTCCTACAGGCTTTTAGGGACACCTGTTGAATCCCTACCCGGGGCATAGAATGGAAACTGTGCATAAAAAAGGGCTTTCGGTGGGTTGTGCAAGCATGTTTAGGCATGTGTTATGTGGGAACGCTAGCCACACCTTCGTGGTCGAGCAATATGAGAATTTGACCCCCATGTGCAAAAATTTCACATTCACTTACTAAGCAAAACCCTAGTTTCCAAGATTGACCAAAAAAAGGTCTCTTATCCATGGAACCAGATTAGAGGGCCACCCTAGCACTATCCCAATGTCCTGAATGAATCCAACGAAGCTGACGGTTCATCGATCCAAGAAATGATCATGATTCTATGGCACGTTGAATCCCACCTCCTACAGGCTTTGAGGGTCACCTGTTGAATCCCTACCCGGGGCATAGAATGGAAATTGTGCATCAAAAAGGGCTTATGGTGGGTCGTGCAAGCTTGTTTAGGCATGTGTTATGTGGGAAATATAGCCACACCTTCACGGTCAAGCAATATGCGAATTTGACCCCCATGTGCAAATATTTCACATTCACTTACTAAGAAAAACCCTAGTTTCCAAAATTGACCAAAAAAATAATCTCTTATCCATGGAACCAGATTAGAGGGCCACCCTAGCACTATCCTGATGTCTTGAATCCAACGGAGCCGACGGTTTGTCGATCTGAGCAATGTTCATGATTCTATGGCATGTTGAATCCCACCTCCTACAGGCTTTCAGGGACACCTGTTGAATCCCTACCCGAGGCATAGAATGGAAACTATGCATCAAAAAGGGCTTCCGGTGGGTTGTGCAAGCTTGTTTAGGCATGTGTTATGTGAAAACTCTAGCCACATTTTTACAGTCGATCAATATGCGAATTTGACCCCCATGTGCAAAAATTTCACATTCACTTACTAAGCAAAACCCTAGTTTCCAAAATTGACCAAAAAAATGGTCTCTTATCCATGGAAGCATATTAGGGGGCCACCCTAGCACTATCCCAATGCCATGAATCCAACGGAGCCAATGGTTCATTGATCCGAGAAACGGTCATGATTCTCTAGCATGTTGAATCCCGCCTCCTATAGGCTTTCAGGGACACCTTTTGAATCCCTACCCGAGGCATAGAATGGAAACCGTGCATCAAAAAGGGCTTCCGGTGGGTCGTGCAAGCGTGTTTAGGCATGTGTTATGTGGGAAATATAGCCACACCTTCACAGCTAAGCAATATGCAAATTTGACCCCCATGTGCAAAGATTTCACATTGACTTACTAAGCAAAACCCTAGTTTCCAATATAATAGAATAAATCCATTGTAGAAATCTATTGAATTTGTCAATATATCAAGCGCTCAATGTATCAAACTGCAAATAATCAATGAGACCATGAAACCAAAATATTTGACTACCACACACCTGACTACCTACTTGTGGTCATTCGACTACACCATCGGGATCACCTCTAATAGCAACGGTATCCTTTAGCTTCTTGTGCTCGGAGTAAGGCAACAACTATCGTGACTTTGATGAGTTCTTGTTTGGCATTGTTTGTAGTTGGAGGTTTGTGCCCATAACTAAGTTTGTATAATGGTATACAATTTGACCTGGTCTATAATCTTCAAACACATAACCTTTTTTCTTTCGTGCGTAGGAAACCTGTGTCAAATATTCCCCTTTGATAACCATTGACCCAATTGGAAAATCATTGCCCTCATATTCGCTTAATGATACAATGAGGGTATGCTTCCCATCCAAGTAATGTGCCAGCCAGTAGTCAGTGTGCCATTCATTGTCTCTCGGGGCAACCACTTTGTATATGTGCCCTGCATAAAATAAAGTGCAGACCTAGGAGTCAGCTAACTAAACACAACTAGTCTTCAAACATTTCAAAGTGATTAACATAATAGTCGAACCTGGTTGTATGGGATTTGAAATGTGGTCATAGTCATGTGAAATACTCGACTGGCCCTCCTCCAACTGGGATAATTCTGAAGTTATTTGTCGGCCAATGGGGATTGATACATGATCCCAGCTATCAACACAATCTATGGATTCACAGTTGTACCATTCACCATTGCTACATGGATACCAAAAACAAGAGAGTTTTCTTGTCCACATTTCAACTATAGCATTGTCTGACGTCCTAACTGAATGGAATGCATGAGTTCTTTGGATGGTCTTACACTCATATAGGTGTGATCGATCTACATTGACCACCTCCCAAAAATATCTATGTACATGTGCTTTTTGAGATGATTGGTCTTCTTGCCTTCTAGCTCCCTGCCCCATCACTGAAGAACACCATGCAACAATGGTCTTTGCATCTCAGATGAGCGAAATAGTTGTGAATTTCATCTCTTGCCTACGTAATGCAGTCTTGATGCATGCACCTACTCCATCATGTTCCCCTTTTCTATGTTCGGTCTCAAAATAGTTCCAAATATGTGGCACCTTGTGCCTCTTGTGGAGAATACACAACCATTGGAAGACACAGGAATTTTTGAATTGCCCTGCACAACCATCATACCAAATCCAATGTTGTTCCATCTGTATATTGTTATCCTCCAAGTGTTTGTAGAACAATTGAAAGCTATGTTGTACAAAATCCAAGTCATGACACCTATCATCACTTATGTAAAAGTGATACTCCTTCAATATAACCATGTTCTCTTCAATACTATCTGCCCCATGTCTATAGGTGATATGGACCATTATGCTAACCTGATCTGAGTGATAATATTGACTATGAATCTCGTTTTTTGGTTGAAGAGTGTAGTTTTCCGCAAAATCGACCACTGATAATATAGTTCCAATAGGAAATGTATCCCTGCACGCTCTAAACTGCTCATCTTGCCAACGAGCCACATACATGCTTTACATACTGTTGTGTCTTTTCAAAGAATTCCTCCATGAAGTTGCATACCAATACCTGGTAGATCAACAATAAAGATGTACATATCAATAGGTTGTTACATATATGAAGTAGCAATAGATATCAATAGGAAAAAATACTATTCAGGAACTCGTTGCTAACCTGAGAGGTGACCAATTGTATTTTTTTCCTTTCATTCCCTCCACCGATATCATACGTGACATATTTGAATGACTGCAAGTTCACTTCATGTGTCCCAAGTTCATGCTCATCGGTGACATGTATGCATTTGTCCAAAAATGCCATTCCACCATACCTTGGGCATGTCCCATCTACGCAATGCCTTTGATAAAATGTGCAACCTTCTGTCCTTCTACATAAGATGTTATGGATAAACTCTCTAGATGATGTCGGTGGCAATGTAGTTGAGCATTCTTGCACAAGAGTGTTATGCAAAACACGCAATATATGTATATATGTGTCATAATAATAAGTGTACTCAATGTGATATCAACAACAACATGTGTTACGAGTTGTGTTTATTTGAACATACCATGGTTTGCATTTCTCGAAGGATCTTTGGCCCAAGTTAAGTTCATTATGTTCATGCCTAAACCTCTCATATAATTAAGCTTGTGTCATGTCAAGAAAATGTTTAATGTGGGGCTCACGATCCCTTGAACCCATTCTCAATTTTAGTACATCTTTTTGGTTGGATGAAGGTCTACTATTGTCACACCAAAACTCTTGCACCAGTCCCTTTACCACATCAATGAGCTTCATATTGGAGCATGGCAACCTGGCAATGAAGGACCAGACATCTACTTCACCAGAGTCAAGTTGTTTTCTTCTAGAACAATACCTACGGAGTGCTTTGATATCCAATCATACAAGTTTGGATGTAGGCTTAAGAAGGCGAAGGGCCCTGGTGCTTTTGTTCACAATTGATTGTGACAACACACGGCGAACTACATTGCGATCCTTTGAACGATATTTCTTTCCAATATTACTAAATGCATCTACCAAACTTCTGACAACACAAGAACTTGGTTTAGAACTGTTTATCACCTTTATCCCTAAGTTTTTCCTAACAACAATCATAGACCTAGATTTTAACAACGATATAAATAATCTACATTTATCTTCATCACATTTAGAATCAAATTAGTTGACAAGTATCTCTTGAGCTTAATATGCAATACTGCGTTTAGACAGCGTACCTTCAAGCGAACCAATGAGACTTTCATCGATTTGTATACGTTTTGGAGTTCTTCGGCATGAAGTTGCTAATGGAGGTAGGGAGGTTGGAATTGCACCCTGTACCATATCACCCGGTCGATCTAGCGTTTGAACATGAGCTTCATGTCCTTCTGTGTCTTCCTAACGATCAGACGGTGGAAATTGGCCCAATCCTCTTGATTGGTCTGAATAACATTGTCTTCTTCGAGAATACCTTCGGCATTCAATGTCTCTCTAACTTTGTCACTTGTATACCCACATTCAATTAAATCTGCAAAGATTTCAGGTGGCCTTGATGTGCACCTACGTTTTAATCCTTGATCAATGCCATGCAGTGCTCATTCTTCTATTGATATGGTGACCGAAGACCCCTCGAGCGAATTCTTTTGTCTTTCTTGATGTGGATTGGTAGGAAGAACTGTGACATCCTCAACAACCGGAATTGGTTGAGTGTCCATAGAGCGTCTTCGATTGGTCATGTCATTTCTTTTCTTCTCTCTAATTTCTTCAAGGATTTCATTGGGTATCCGCTTCCTTGCTGATTTTCTTGCTCGATTGCATGAGTTTCCCATGACCACAATGATCAATGATATATATGGCTTCCTTTGCTAGCTCCTCAATGGGAAACTACCCAGGGTTGGTTTCTTTCTTGCTCAATTGTGTCTAGATACTCAAGATAGGGGGAATTTTGGGAAGAATGTTGCCTTTGCTAGCTCCTCAATTCCAAGAAAAACAATGGTAGAGATGTTGTATGGTGCTCCTCAATGGGAAATTCCCCAATCTTGGTAAATATCTTGAGCAATTGTGTCTACATACTCTTGAGCTAGGGGGAAGATTGGGAAGAATACATTGCCTTTGCTAGCTCCTCAATTGCAAGAATAACAATGGTAGAAATGTTGTATGGTGCTCCTCAATGGGAAATTCTCCAAACTTGGTTTCTTTCTTGCTCAATTGTGTCTACATGCTCCACCACAATGACCAAGTAAACGTTGCCTTTGCTAGCTCCTCAATTGCAAGAAAAACAATGGT
>LPNX010185168.1:481602-486699 GCA_001517045.1 Pseudotsuga menziesii
TTAGCGGTTGGTCTAATTATGTTGCACACCTCCATTTTTTATGAGATTTTAGAAACATATATGGTTCTTTTTGTAGATTCTAAATATGTAAATTTAAACAAGAATACATACTTTTTTCTTATTTATCTTCTGTCATCACTTCTCAACTCAAAAAACACACTGTTAGTGTTTCATCCATATCTCTTTCGTTTCTCAAACATTTAAAAAAAAATTGTATGGTGCACTAAAGAACACCAACTTCTACATGCCATAAAAAACCCATTTCCAAATAATTGCATTAAGACATTCAAACGGTGCACCCACAATTGACGTATTGTTTTCGAGGTTTGATCTCTTAGATAGTTTTTAAAAAAATTAAAAATGTTATTTTTATTATTGGAAAAATAGTCGTGCACTAGTCCTATATGTTCTCTATATGTATATTGGTTTTCGTAAGTTTATTCCATCATTTAGACACTCAGACGTTGCACCCACAAAAACATATACCTTATAATTTGTCCCAAAAATAAAAAGTTCCCATTAAAAATTAACTAACTTTAGATAGTTAACAGCATTTTCAATAGAAAAAAATTATATATTTGGAAATTTCATTCAATTTCCTACATTTCTTGTATTTTACTCATCACACGATTCATTGTGTAAGTGTCTCAAAATATCCATGCAAGTTGATGAATGTCTATTTTTTCAGTTTTGTATTGCATCTAACGCACCAAAAGAGACCCTCAACTTTGTGCACTCACCCATAAGTGGTCACATCCATGAGCAAAACATGGTGGATTCTAGTCTCCAAATCGACTAAAGAAATATAATATATGTTGGAGTACAAACTGCTCTTCCATGAGAATTGAGGTCCCATAGGTACTGTTGCAATCCAAGATAATAACATATAGGATGATGCCACTATAGTCTAAGGTATTCTACACTAATTGTCGATGTTAAATGTATCATCACATGAATACAAGTACTAAAGTTGAGCATGATGAAACATTGTCTTATTACCGATCACTAAGGTATATCCTTAATAGATGCAAGGCAACCCACAAATGATGAAAATGGGTGTCAAGGTGCCGAGTACATTCAACAAGTGTGAATAAAGGTGTTGGGGTTAAACACTTGTAGAGTCCATTGATAAGGAGATATTGATGTATTCCCCACTGTTGATGATGAGAGAACCTACCATTGATGACCGCAAGTCTCAAGGTACTCATATGACTTTAGATACCAATTCGAGAATAGATAATCTAAAGTTGATGGAGTGATATCTCCTGGAAGGAGGGAATTAGGGCATCCCCCATTAACCAGCCTGAGGTGTGCAATGAGGTTGAATGATGTGGAATAACTCGAATGAATAGGATATACATGAACCAATAACCATTTTTTTTTCTCGCATGTACCATATGAAAGCAGTACACACAAGATACCCTCTAAATAACATCCAATGAGGAAAGTTATTGATAGAAGCAAGGAAACTACCAGTGACGTCTAATGGAATCCAATACATTGCACGAATCCCAATGTGTGAGTATATATTTTTCCATTGACCCCAAGGGACACCACTCATTCTTACCAATGATAAGGTGTCCTCTATTGAGTTAAAGGTCACCTTCCACTAATGAAAGTGGGCCTATGGTGATAGGTAGGACAATAACTTCATGTGGTTTTGGAATGCACTTATAAAGGGATGGTCAACATGCAAAGTCAAGAAATATGAGGAATGATAGACTCAAGTTTATAGAATTCCTTTTAACAATAACATGAGGAAGATGGATAAACTCATGAAACATAGACTCAATATTGAACATTAACACAACTTAGTGATGCATGCCCACATCAAGAGAGTCTCCATAGGGACTAGAATCTTAACCGGTCATAAGAGTAAACTAAGAGTAATGAGTTCAGCTTCCTAAGGAAATGATAAAGCAATCTTTGATGGATAGACAGAAAAATTGGTACTTTGTTCAAAGGTGACATGAGTGCTTCCAATATTAGACAATTTCATTTTCCCATCCGACTTTTTATGTTTTTCATTTTTTTTTTGTTTTTTTCATATTATAGAAGTCTGGAAAAGAACAAAAGAGTGCTTATGGTACAAATGAGAGGAAACAAGTGTCACACACCTAGTTCCATTTAGTTGAACATACCTATTTTCAATGCAAGGGGTGTGTGCAGGATAAGGACACTCGGGAGAATATTTCCTATGAGGTAAGGGAAAATCAAGATGTAATGGTTAAATGATAGGTTCTTCTTGGCTAGGATTGAGAAATGGTTAGGAATTATGGCTTATAACGATATAGTGGGAGGTGACATTAGGATACAAATGCAAGTAGATTAATGATATTCAATTACAACTTGATATAAAAGGAGTCCCTATGGGTGATGGAGAAAATAAAAGATGAGAAGAAACAAGGTTTCCATGCAAGTACATGGTGAGACTTTAAGGACTCTTAGACCTAGGGAGGAGTTGTAGCATGGGAACTAATTGACAAGATGGGTTCTAAGAAGGGTACCCATGGTTGGGAAATCACTACCACTTGAATAACGACACATATTTAATCAATTGGAAAGTTTTGTGTCTCTAAAAAGTGGTTTTGTACCTAGGGATTATGAATCATGGCCACACGATAATGCGAAAATGCAAGTGGAGTGAAATCCTATCATATATGTCAGGGATGATATATACATGTTGGAGGCATAGACATTCTAATAAATGGTAAAATATGTTATGACCCAGAGAAACTAATTCAAAAAGTACCTCCGAACTATAATATTAGTCCATAAGGTTCATAAAATATGAAAAAGTAGGGTGAAAAACTAAATAAAAGTGCGTAAAACCAAAATATATACAATAATATACAATAATGTATAATAATGTACAAGGTACTAATCTAAGCTGGAGTCTCAAGCATAGTACTTTGTAAAATAAGGCCCATTTATGGGCTCCTTCAACACATTCCCTTCATAATCTTCTAACTCATAAGCTCCCTTTTCTAAGACACGCTTAACAATGTAAGGACCTTGCCACATCAAGTTAAAATTTCCCTCCCCGAGTGGTTCTTTAGCTTGGTAATATGAAAGAACCAAGTCACCCTCAGTGTATTGTCAAGGATGGAAATATTTATTATAGTGAACCTTGACACGACGTATATTATCCTCTATAGCCACAATGGCATCTCGACGCTTCTCATCAAGTTACTCAAGGTGGACTAAACATTGTTCTAACTCTGAAGTATTAGGAAAGATATTGATGGATAAATTTAATGAAGGGATTTCACATTCAATAGGAAGGATAAACGTTGTTCCATGAACTAACTGGAAAGGTGAAAAAATAGTGGAAGTATTTACTATGGTTTGGGATGCCCACAATGCAGGATATAGCATAATGCTAGTTAGAATTACTCTGTGTGACATTATTTTGTAAGATGGACTTGAGATATTTGAGATGTGACAATATAAATACAAAAATATCTATTATAGTCAGGAGGACAAAGTTGATGCATCGATGCTAGGTATTTCTTAAGGGAATCAAAGGACTCCTGGGCTCTCTCAACCCATACAAACAGATCAGTCTTCTTCAAAGGATGCATAAATTTTTTAGTAATGCTGGCCCATAGTCTACTATAAAATGATGTACAAAATTGGTTTTTCCCCGAAGAATCTAAAGTTGACTAATTGAGTGCGGGCAAGGAAACTAAAGTATTGCCTCAACCTTTAATGGGTCAACCATGATTCGCTCCTTCAAAATGATAAATACAAATATGAGATCTATCCTAACACAAAATATGCATTTCTAAGGGTTTAAGTGAATCTTATAACACATGTATATTTCGAACACAAGTCAAAGGTGAGGTAGATGATCCACTCTCTTGCGAGAGTGAGTAGCAAGGTCATCTATATAAGCCTCTACTATATGCTTGAGATCATGGAACGCAAAGGGTCATATCCCACTGAAAAGTTGCTCTGGAATTTTTAAGGACAAAAGGATTTTTCCAGTATGAAAAGGTTCCCCAAGCACAAATCAACACCATCTTACATTGATCCTCAAGTTTAATTTGAATTTTATTATAACCAGAAAAAACTATCCATAAACGAGAACATTTTTATTCTTGCACTTTCGTCAATAATTTGATCAATACAGGGTGTGGGAAAGTTATCCTTTATACAAGATAAATATTCATATCTCAAAACTATGTGCATGCTCGAATGGTTTCTTGAATTTTATCCACAAGAACAAGGTTAGATACCCACTCAGTCAAAGGAATTGGGCAGATGCATCCAACCTTAAGATGCTTATCCACCTTTTCTTTAATGATGGGCTCCTTTCAGGGATTTACCTCTCTTAGGTGTTATCAAATAGTATTATCATTCAGGTAAGTCATAATTTCATGGTTGACAACGCCCGACCCTATTCCTGGCATGTCCTCATAGGAACAAGAAAAAAAATCTCAGAAGTCTTTGAACAAATCGGTGTAAATTTGAATTTATTTAAGTGAGAAATATGCATCGATATAAACATTCTCCACTTTTCTAGGAGTTCAATAAATTATGATTGGGATGGTAGGACAAATATTCTACAAATTACCTTCAGTATGTATGCCATGCTTATCCAACGAGACCATGAGGTGACCAACTTTCTAACCCAAGGTCGATTGAAACTCGCCATGCTCGATATTTCAAGCTATGGGATGAAATAATATCTATGATGTAGGTCCTCCCAAGTATTATGGTACCATTCATATCCTCAACAATAGCTTCATCCGAAGGAAAAGTACCATTGAGACAATCATGTGAGCATCATGAGTTAACCTCCCAAGCTGGCGGGAGTGCAAGATATTCCTCCTTTGTCTGTGAAGAGGAAAGACCAAGGTTTGCAGTGAATTATTGTAAATAATGATAAGAGACCTCTATTATAGACAATGGAATGGCCATTTCGATGTGTGGGTTCCCTTCACATGATTCAAATGGGGAATGGAGAGTCCAGGGATCGTTAAAATATGAGGTTGTTGTGCCCCTACCCAACAGCCTTTAAAAAACATTATTTCATCAAACAAAATTGTATTTTGTTTTGATGAAATGTTTGAATTTCATATAGTAAAAGTA
>LPNX010185168.1:486836-518139 GCA_001517045.1 Pseudotsuga menziesii
GATTGCTAGCTTTATTCACTTTGAGAGTCAAGCTTTTCATATCTGTTATTCACACTCTATGTAGTTTTGAATGATGGCTGTTTATAAGATTCTTTGATTATGCCAGAAATTAATGAAGATTCTCTGTTTTTAATTGAAAATATTGTTCTGTTCATCTTGCATTCTGGCTTCTTACATTTTATGCTTCAGTTGAAATAGTTTTTAATGGACAGTTTTTTTGTGAATAGACAGAGGTGATATGCTCAGCCGGTAATCCCTTGAAGTCATGGGAAAGTTTGGAGCTATGATTGGAGTGATTTACTATGTTTATGGAATCAGTGAGGATAATCATTGACCGTGGATGCCAAGTAAGAGGAAGGAAATCTTGCCACGAATTCCATCTCCAGCTAAAAATAGAAAACGCGTGTCTCAACTGACAGGCGATTTTCTGAGCCACGTTGTGAACAAATGGAAGCAGATCCAAGAAATCCGCCACATGGGTTTTCTTCAAAACGGACCCATTTAGCTTTACTCAGGAGGATTTCGCCAGAAAAGGATGGATTCAAGGAGATTTCAGGGATCCTTTGAGCACGATTTTGGCAGTTGCGGCCGGCAACACAATGTTTGTTTCCAGAAATTCACTTATACAGAGTTGAATTCGTTTTTTGGATTCCTTTTGATTGCTGTTTATTTAAGCAGATTGGATATTGCCAGTGTGGAGAGGGGACTGGACTGAGAGATTGTTCTCTCAGATCGAAACTCTGCTGCAGGGGGGAATACTATTGGGAATGCAAATACTGAACTGTTAGTTCTTACTGGTTGGGCTGCTTGCCAGTTTGCTGCCAGTCGTCATGATGTTTTGGACTGGTGATGTTGGATTCATGTTTCTTAAGTTTTAAAACTTGTTTGCGTTTAAGACATCTTTCAGTTGCTGGTATTTGTGTTTCTTATGTTTCTATTTTCGTTATAATTCGTTTTCATCAATTATACGAAGATAATTTGTTAAGTATTCACTGCCTTGTTTTTCAGCTATATTGGTATAACATATCCTGCATTCAATAATTGATATTATTGATACATGGTAGTTGATGGTGCGTGTATTAATGTGCAGGTTTTAAATTTCTTTAATATTCTGCAAATATTATCATACATTGCATTTACCAGTATTTGTTGAGAATCAGATTTAGTTAAATCGTGCTTCCGATCGGGATAGGTGTTAGATTAGAACTTAGGATTTATTTAATTCTCGCTTCTTGCATGATATTAAAATTGTTAGTGTGATTACCTACTTTCTTTAAAAACATCTTTAGTTTATTCCTTGATGTAATTACTGTGTATTTGTGTATATCATTAACAGCATTTGTAATATATAACTTTTTGTTTATGAATTGTGCTGTATCTATATAACAAGTTGTTAATAGTAATCTCACATAACAGTAGTTTATATCTGAGTTTAATTCTAGTGATCATAAGATTAGCACCCACTAATCAGTAGCACTAATTAGTCTTTTAGGATCTCAGGCCAACAGAGCCTTTAAACCTGTTGGGAGCGGCTATTCCAAACAGCTTGGAGCCTGTTCTAAGGGTCCCGGACTGGGTCGTTTCCCCCGTTGCGGGCTTAGTCAAATACGCCCGTCAACAGAGGTACAAAATGAAACTAGACTCAACAATGATGAAGTACCATCAGAAATGGAATCAATATACAAGATTGGTGGTAGAAAAATAAAATTTGCCTAATAGATGAATACATACCGACACCAACATTCTCATCTTCCTTCTGAGAATTTTCAATTATAAGGACCATAGAAAAATATATAACTAATCATTTTTCACGATTTTTTCTTCATGAGGAAAGCATATCATGCGAAAAAAAGACAATATAACTACTTTCATAGAATAAACCCAATTATTTCCTAGGAAAAGATTATAGTCAAGAGGTGCATAAACCACCTCAACCTCAACTTACAAAGACTCCTCCCCAAAACATACCTGAAGAGAGGGTATAATTCCATCTGGTCGAAATGAACGTACATCAAATGCAGTCAACATGGTCATAGACTGAGATAACTAAGGAGAGCCAAGGGCCTTCCAATAAGATAGGGACATCACTGATGTTGAAGCACATTCATAAACAACGATATGTTTGACTGTCATTTTAAGGCATTCCACATGAATTTGGCAATCCACATGGTAAGGTAACTAAGGCTAAAAATCAGTGGTCTCAAACTTAATAACACTAGGGCAACTTAAGTCAAGAGCCCCCATGGAAGATAGAAAGGAACTCCTCTGTGTGGGACACGTTTGGAGTACCTCCAAAGCTGACATGACACATGACATTTAGCCCAAATCCTCAACGATGAAATAATTTTGGGTGGCTCTAGCATTAGTGTTATGGGTCGAGCGATTAAAGCTGAAATCCTTTCAAAATGCGAGGAATAAGGTCAGGATTATTGATCTGTAAATGGATCTGTGGAGATGGATGATATTTCCCCATACAAGGCTATGAAGGATTTTAGTCATGAGAGAGGGTGGAAAAAATAACCTCTGATTAGACCATATTGACGCATCCATGGACACCATCATGAGCCGAAGGGTTTTGAATCCCATCGAAGCCATTCGTGGTGTTGGAAGCTGACTTTAAGCCATATTTTAATTATGAGGAAGTGGATTTGTTAACACAACTAGGCTCTATGCTATAAGATTTGAGGCCTCATCCATTCAAGGGTACAAGTGAGTAAGTTGATCATGTGTGCAAAGCTTATGATGAAGCATCATGTTTTTGTTTTTGTTTTTAGTTTTTTAAATAGTATTTGTTTTGTGATTATATTAAGTCTAACAATCTTGTATGAATAATGGATATAAAATGATATATTCAACCTTTGTTTAACAACAAGATATCTTCACAAAACTATGTGGTTGGTTGTGCCTATCTACATTCACCTGCTGCTTTACTTTAGTTATGCTTGTAACATAACATTGCCATATATTCCCTAAAATGCATTTCTACAGCACATTTCACATAGCCATATATTCCCTAAAATGTATTTCTACAACAAGGAAAATGAAATATGATTCACACACCACAACAAAAGGAAAATGAAATAGGATTCACATAACACAAAGACTATATTGCATCGGCAAACTAAACTTGATATGCTATTTCAAAAACTATGTAAATTTTAATCAATGGAGATCTTCCTCTACCGCTATAAGATTAGAGTGAAGCTTCCTTGACCACTTTCAAATTAGAGCCTTGTCATTGTTCATAAAAAATCCTGCACCTCCAGAAGAGAGAAAGCAAGAACAGAGTGAAGGGACAGATTCTTTAATTCAACTTGAGGGTGCTCATTTAGGGTTGATGTCCTATTGGATTCTCTTGGCTAGGGCCTTATGGTAATCCTTTAAATTAGAAAACTGTTTAATTAAATTTCCACCTATCAAACCATTTCATTAATTTTCATATTTCCATAACATAACATGCACTAGTTATGTGGATTTCTGATGTTGGTGAATGTTGAGGATTCTAGATATTAATACATTAATCAAAATGTTACTTAAATTGTTAATTACTCATTAAAAATGATTTATATTTATTTCAATGAACATCTACTATTTAGATGAAGATGAAGAATAAAGGAGAACCATTCATTCTTATATGGAGGATTAAATAGTGAAGGAGTTGTTCTTAGTTTTTCATTATAACCAATGGTTTCTACTCATGGAAGAATTCACCATTCCCTTCTTACTAGTGATTTTTCTCCTAGTATGTGTTATGGCACATTGCTCTAGGATATGGACTTGGAATCTATAGTTCATGGGGGATTACTTTCAATATTCATAGGTTTCCATATGATCAATAGATGACATCTTGTGATTAATATCTAACTAAGTGGTTTCCCCTGTGCTTTTCCGTAAGACATCAATTAACATAGTGGGATTGGTTTTATACCTTGATTTTTGTTTTCATCCTTGATAGAATTCCTTACCTTTGTCATTAACTTTCATTATTGATTGTTGTTAAGATTTTCTTTTGTTGCACTATTTTCACTTGGTTCGTGCAAAATGGTGTGTTTCCGGTGACATGTTTGTCTAAGAAATTCAAACTAAATCATGTTACTATAACTTTCTTGTCTTATTTGATGGAAAATTCCATAAGTCTCTCCTTCCAAAATATTTCTTCCTATCAACACCAACTCATTTTCCTTGGGAATGAGATTTAAAGACCTTTATAGTACCCTAGAGTTTGCAGTAATTAGTGGAAAGCTCCCTAGCTGTTGATAAAAATACATCAATGTCCTCTTCTTGACAGATTTTATCAGTTCAACATCAACACACATATTCACACTTGAGATATTGTACTATATATCTTGATGCTCATTATCATAATCCACGAGTTGTCTTGTGGTTGTTAATAATATACATCAATGATTGATGATCAAATGGTGTCTCCCTTGTTCAATATCAGATCATTTGTTCACATGGAAAAATACATATTTAATGGATTTGGATTGACGACCTTTGGGTTGTAGTAACATCTCATTCTTTTGTTGTTTCCCAAGTTGCATATATAATACCACCTACATATATGAAATTGGTACTAGCTTGGAGAATCAATTTGTGCCTTCACTTAGTTCTAGTTGCTTTCTTGATGTACACATATACATCCACTTTGTATTTTCTCATGACTATGATCTATTTTTGTCATGGATCCACTGTATCTTTTCATGGCCTTAAATATAGATTCTATATATACTTCATAGATCTGCAATATACTTGAATTAGGGGCCATGCTTGTTCCATGATACCTTGGTTTTGTTTATAGGCTCCTTTTTTATCTTATGTTTCATGCATCCCAACTAGTTCCACTTATCAAATTCCTAGAGACCTAATATAATTCCTTTTATCCACCATCTTCCTTTTTTACCTCATGCATTAAGGTGCATATGTTATAGTATTATTTGGTCCTCCGAGCCATAAGTGAGTTCTTAGCCATGCCACCATTACTTGAATACCTTTATTCCTCTTATAGTTTTTTACTTTATTTTTCTTATAGAAATGAGAGCTCCATACACCTCTTTCCAATGAAAGACACATACATACACTATTTCCCTTCATGAAAGTCAATTATGCATTCTAAAAAGGGTAACTAGTTAATAATTAATAATTGTGTGGTGCTAAGTTAGGTTTATAGGATCGAGGCACCTATGCAACCTTAAAACCTACTACCAATGATCTTAATAGACTTCTAAGAATATAAAAATGGGGGCAAGAGATTGATTTAGCACCCAAAGAAAGTACTATTAGGTATAAGTGCATGTGTTGTTCATCATTAATGAGTATGGAGATATCTGGTAGCTAGAGTGCACAAATTTGATTGTTAATTGTTTTGCATTTGAATATTTATTTGGTGGTGGAAATTGTTTTATCATAAACTAATTAAGATTGTTGTGTAACTAGATTTGATATTGTTATAATTATAAAGGTTTGAGGAATATTGTGTTTTTCTTATATACTAATCATCTAAATTAGTTGTTGGAGTTTAGTGCACCATAATTTTCATACAAAAAAGTTATATAAATCTATTTCCTCGTGTTTTTAACTAGTTATTATTCATAGTATAATTTTTTGATCTTGTAAATTATGTCATAAATAATGAAGAGATTATTGCATAATAAATTTATTGAAATGTACAAAAACATTTCTAAAAACCATCAACAAATATTTGAAATATAAATTATTAATAAATATATATATATATATATATATATATATTTAATAAAAAAAATAAAATGACAAACTTTTTGGTCCAAGAAAAAAGAGAAATGGAGGAGCAAAATGTCAAATTGGTGAACCTTTAAGGGAAAAGAAAGTAAAAAATCATTATAATTGTGAACATTTATAATATTAGAAAACTATTGAAAATTAATAATTGTGAACATTATAATTTTTACATAAAGAAGGTTAACATTCGAATGGGTTGAAAAGAAAAGCAAAGTCCAAATTATTAAATTGTTTTTGAGAGGAGAAAAAAGAAAAAAAATCAATGAAGTCGCTTTCAAAGGCGTAGCTTTAAAGATGTTTCAAGGAAAACAAAAAAAAATAAATTGAAAAAACAGTGTAGCGTTGAAAATGTCCTCACGGAAAACAAAAATAAATTAAATTGAAAAACCTACTTGACAGATCAAACAGCGTAGCGTTAAAAATGTCCTCCAGGTTAAAACAAAAATTAATTAAATTGAAAATAGTACTTGACAGATCAAACAAAAACTTAAAGGTGTAGCCTAAAACTCCGGAAGGTTTTGACCCCACTTTACGTTGCGATTTCGGTAAAAATCTCACAACGTATTAATCTTATTTATGTGTTTAAAATATCTTTAAAACTATAGACGTTTTAGATTTTGTAAAATAAATAAATTAGTAATTGCTTCAAGAAGGTGCAATAATAAGCCGATAAGGTAGTTGTTAGAGGGTAAAAGAAAGCATAAAATGAAAGATTAAATTGAAGTAGTGTATATAAATGTTTGTAAAATATAATGTAGTGGCAGCTGAAGAAGCTTAAGCTGACATTAGCAACCATAGGTTCTTATCATAACATGAAAAGCAAGAGACAACCATTCCACAGAGGCTTTAATCAATGTGTCATGGTAAGGCCTCAAATAAAATACAAGGATTCATTAAAAGTTAACCTTTACTTTCCCGACTTTTATCAAACATGAGGTAAATCAAATGAAATTAGTTTAATTACATATTGTTTTCTCATGTCTACAGAGAGATTAATGCTACTGTTGATAACATTTCCAAAGAAGGTGTACAACTTGAGGCTGGAGTTTGGTTAGTGATGGAATCAAAGGATGGACAAGTAGTTGAACACATCAAATCAATCTATTGATTATGCATCTCTTCAGCAAAGAGTGCAGATATTTACTAAGGTCTTGATCATATGAAGTCTTGTTTCCAACCTATTGTTGGAATTTATATAGTGTTGAAAACATTATAGTAGGGACTGTTTTCTCGAACAGTTTCTATGAAATCTATTGAGACACTTAGATGACTAGAAAAGGATATTTTAAATAGTTGTATGAGCTTTTAGATAAGGATAGAGTTTATCTAGGAGACCATACAGAATCTTTGCTCCAAGAGACCATAGTAATGGAGGTATGTTTCCTCTTGACTGTAGCGTTAACAAAAATGGTGGCAGGGACACCAATGAAAAACCAACGGACACCAAAGGGGACAACCTCAAAACTAGTGGACATATGATAGTCACACATGGTGGAAAAAGTTTAGCCAAACGGAGGACGAGGCCACGAGTGCATACAAATCCATTGGTCAGTAACAAAAAGGCCACAAATCAAGTTTAGTAGGCCCAAACAAATACCTGTATAAGCATCCTACAAACAAGAGTCAAAACTAGCCTTAAAATCATCCCAAGTAGAAGGTAACGAAGGCACAACCTACTAAAAGCATTAGAAGGAGATCCATGGCCCACTCCAAGATCAATAAGAAACCTAAATGTTAAGTCAAAGCAACAATAACCCTAGGCATTAAGCATCAACAACCTTATCAAGAAAATCAATAGCAAAAAAATCTAAAGCAGACAAAGAATTAGATCTGATTTTCTATCTTGTCCAGATGCCACATAAAAATGGAGAAGTGAAAAATAAATTTATAATATTGACAAGCCTTCTAGAAACGTCTCTTAAATAACCCCTAAGTTTAAGGATAGTTACCAATAAAATAAAAAGTAGTCGTTTGTTGTCACTCGTTTTCGAGAGGACGTAACGCAAATGTAGCCGATTGTTGTCACTCGTCCTCTTCACACACGGGTAAATTTATTTTGTTATTTGTTTTTCTCACATTTTTTTATTTGTTTTTCTCCTTTTAGGGAGGACACAACACAGATTTTAGGTATCGTTTGTCACCTGTCTTTTTCACAGTTGAACAAATTGACTCAGGGTCGAGAGCTCGACCATATACATTTTTCTCTAGCAATTAAAACTGGAACAACTCATTAACATGCAACATATACACAAATCCCTCTGCATGGATTCATGTGGAACAATTCTGTTTTTTTAAGTTTCCATATGTATCAGCAATCATAATTCGAAGAATTGATGTACAACATGATAGGTATGGGTGGTGATATGACATAATTTGTTTAAAACTTCACCTTAAAGCTCCTCTCTAGACTTTGGAGAGCTGAGGAATGAACCGAAGCGCAATGAATCCCTAACCTTGCAAAGCACAACAAAACATGATTACTTGTAGAACATGTCGAGATGAATTAATTGATAGGTATGAAGGGCAGTACTCCAGCAAGGAAGTTTCCAACACACACTTCCTCTTGCAATTTAGGCAAATATCAGGTCATCCCTTGTTCTGTTGACCCCTAACAAACACCAAAATAAAGACGTAATGTGAGATAGGGATTATCTCAGCACCTATTTAGCCAAAGGGTGGACCCTCATGAGGATGACTTGGAAAATGAAGAAGACAACAAAAACCCTAGAGCATGAGATAATAAGCCCTTTTCTACATACACTAAACCCTAATTCAAGTACAAGTCAATAGACCAATCATTCATCAAAATGAGGATTTATTCAAATGACGATTCCACAAAGCAAGTGTGATCAGATAAAATATATAACTTGGTATAACAAGAGCTTTCCCAATTGAAAATAACAAGATCATTTGTACATATAATGAACCCTAAATTAATGAAATCACTCAAGAGAGTGACTACTCATCAATTGGCACCTTACCCCAGAAAAAAATGCACTGGAGTAACCTAGAGAGATTGTTCTCGGACAAAAAGTTGCACCCTAATATAACAAAAGCGTCGGCAATTGAAAAATACAAGGGCATTTAAACAAACCCTAAACCCTAGTTCAGCAAAACAATTCAAGTGATTGATCATTCGTCAAATTGGTTTTTTTGGCCAGATGGAAAAAACACGAAACAATTGTGATGAGACAAATATTGCACCTTCATATAACAAAAGTGTGGCTAGGTGAAAGCAACAAGGGAAACTATTCTAAAAAAAATGGTCCACCGAGATATTTTGTCAATTTACAACTACATGTAAATATGTTTGGAAAAATACACTACTTTGAATGGAGATCGAGTCTAAAACAAAATGGCATATTAGTTAAATTTCAAGTTTAAAACAAAATAGAATATAACGTATCAAATTAATAAAATATCTTCAAGTTTAAAGCAAAATGGCATATAAAGATAGTTTTCAAATAAAAGAAAGTCAAGTCTTATGCTTCACCTCATAATACTATAAGTTTATGGAAAAATTACAGAGAAGGTACGAATTTTTTTTTTCAAATAAGGTATGAAAATATTTATTTTCCAAACATCACTTTATGCTGGGCACTTTATAATTGATTGGTTCAAATCCAGATTTATGTTCGTCCCATCGACCAGAGTGGCCAAAGTTAAATCTAATAAGAAATGTAGATGAAAATACGCAAAATCAACAAACCTATTCAAATTAAGAATCAATTATAACTGTGCTTTTCAATATGACCAAATTCAAAATGAAGCATTCAAACAAGGTATGAAAGGTTTTTTTCAAATAGAAGGAATTCTGAAACTTTTCCTTTCCATATGACCAAATTAGATATGAAATATTCAAACAAAGTATGAAAGGGATTTTTCATATAAAAGAAAGTCAAATCTTTAAAATAACCAAACCAATCCATTCCTTTTATGTAGTAAAATATATATATATATTAAAAATTCTTAAAGTTAAGAATCAATAATAACTCTACCTTTCTATATGACCAGATTCAAGTTTGATGCAAGAATAAGGAACTCCATTAAGATAACATAATGTGTTTCTAAATTGTTTTGTATTTTGTTTTCATTTCACTATTCAACATCAATCTCATTTAATTCACTTGATGACAACCACACTAGAAGTTCCCAACATTAACCACATTGCATATTTCATGTTTCATAGAATTCATTTCATATTTTAGTGGTATTCATGTCAAATGTTTTGATGAGGTTGTTTTCACTTAGTTTGAAAGGGATTACATGGGATTGTTTTCAACATCTTGGTAGAAGAGAAAAATCATATTTTGCATGTTTTATTGAGACATTTTATAGTAAATGGAGCCCTAATGATCATGAGGAATGGATTCCAAATGCTGAATATATCAAGAAAATATATGAGGACATTGTTGATGAACAAGAGGCATCTCATGTTTCTATTGAAGAGAAAGCGCATAATGATGTAAAAACTCCTTAAGTACATGATGAAGAACCTATTGTTTCCATTGAATACCAAGAGTGCATTGAGGAAAGCATTGAAGTATCCATTTCTTCTCCACATCAAGACAAGGATTTGGTAATCTATAAACCCTCTCAAATATTTGAAACTGATGATATGTATTATGATGATGTTGATAGGATTCATGCTATGTATTATTATGATGATGTTGATAGGATTCATTCATGATATGTATTATGATCATGTTGATATGTATTATGATGATGTTGATGATGATGTTCAGAGCTAAAAAAATTCCACAAAAGCAGGATTCATGCTAAATGAGCAAGGCTTACATAGTCCGGGAGTCTCTCTGATCTCATATTTCAAATGAACGAACTTGACCATCGCTTCTTTTGCATCCTGTGACTGTGACACAAGATTGAGTGCAAGCTCCCTTTGGATTCTAACCGGTTCTGACTTAGCTTGGCCTCTTTTAGGCAACACCACTGTGCTCTTATCAGCACGCAAACCCTTCCTTTCGGATGTGGCAATGACAGGTGAAAAGAGTTGAAGTAGGGGGCAGTGCATCAGGGGAGTGCCTTATATACTGGACAGACTTTCCCTCGGGAGGGGAGCCTGTCCAATGGAGACCGTTTCGGGAGGGGAGTCTGTCCAATGGAGACCATTGGATGAGAAATCCAATGGCCTCCATTGGACAGGCTCCCCTCCCGAGGGAAAGTCTGTCCAGTATATAAGGATTGCCGTGCATCAGGAAGCTATTGTGTTGGTGGTCTCTTTACTTTCTCACTGAACCTCACATTAAGACTACTTCCACTGGCAGCAGCAGAAGTAGTTGACAGAGGAGGAGGATTGGCCTTGAGATCGAAGGCCGTCATAAAATGTCTTTGCGTGAGAAAGGCGTTGAGTGCACAAACTTCCTGGACACGCCAGCCTTGCCACATTTAACATTATTGATGAAACACGTGGCAGCATATTATACGTAGTAGGGACTACGAGATGAATAGTGTTTTCAAACCAAACTTCAGAGAAAATGTCTAACCGCCTAAAAATAATTTTAATTTTTTTTTATAAATTGATAGAAAATTAAATATCCCAAACCAACGAAAAAAAATATCATATATTCATTGTCAAAGAGACGAAAACATTAAATTCGTGCTCTGTGAAGGGTCATAAAACAAAGGCCAAAACAAGGCGGTAGACAAGACATTGCTATACATTTTGCTGGTGATTTGAGTGTTTTTCATTTTGGATATGATTTGAGTGTCCTTTATCAAAAGTTCTAAGAACTTGTGAATGGAAATGGTTTATTTAAGAAAAAAATAGTAAATAGAAATGGTTTTTTTTCTCAAGCACAAAGACCTAAATACAAAGATTTATGTTTTGATGACCTCAATATAAAAACTTAATTTTAATATATTTACTGTTAAACCAAAACTTATAGAAATATTGTAGAAAATTTAAAATCAACTACAACGATAATAAAATTCCCAAAACTAAAACAATTATACCATAAAGTTATACCAATACTCCAACATACCAAATCACTAAAACATAAGCTAAAAATTTATAATAATAACAGTAACAAAAGTTGCACTGAACTGTAACTGGAAGTATAGATCTTCAAACAGAGATTCTTGAAACCTTAAAACTAAACAACCACCAGAATGGTCAGACGGGCGTCACAATTTTCGGAAAATTTCAAAGAAAACAATCTACAGTCACAGAGCAGAAGGCTTCAAACAAATCAGTTTACAGTTAGTTCACTATATCAGCTATATTATGACTATCTTACAGAAAATAATAGGAATATAAGTGAATATCTCCTAATAACTCATCAGGGTTACAGGCAGGGAGTCCCTTAGAGCCGGTGAAGCATTCCGCTGTATATAGAGGAGCTCTCGCAAGCTCTGCGGCAACCTCTACCAAAATTGTGTCACGCATAAGGCATGGGAATATCAACGTAGCCAGCATCCTGTCAAATAGCAAAACACAACACGGCCCCATAAAAAAATATTGCAATATTTCTTCGCCCCCCATAAAAATAAAAGTGCAAAGAAAGCTCCTACAGGTAAACCTCTGGAAACACAAATAAATCTTTTAAAGCTGCAGGCGTGGTATAAAATGAGACGAAGAAATAATATAAATACGAACCCAAGAATCCAGACCACCATGCCCACCAGGCTTATCAGAGAAGCCATGATTGTCAACAGAATACCCCACAGGAATCCCAATTGCTCATCACTGCAGTGGCCATCATTTTTGGGCATATTTTAAGAGAAATTCAATTCATTGCCTCTTCTCGATCTTCTCTGTATATATTTATAATGCTCGATGTCCCGGCGTGGTGCAGGTATATAAGAAATTTATTTACGAGCATCCACCTCCACCTCCACATGAACAGTTGCAACAACCTAAATTGAGTGGAGTGGAAGTCTCTGTTTATCTTCTAGTATTTAATGTTTACGTTGACAACCTTTCTTTGATGTGTGGTTGGTATTAATATGCAATGATAAATTGTCAAACGAAATGGTCAGGAAAAATGGCTAGGTTAGTTGTGAAGAAGAGGCGTGCAAAGTATTTTTCAAGATTTGAGGCTACCATTTTACATGTGCAGGGCGCAGTCATATCTGTAACTCGTCTGCGGGCCATACTTCGAAGTAAAGCTTATACTGGTCTTTGTCAGACCGCAAATAGCAAATACTGGGGTTTTTCCAAGATCGCACATACTTTACTTTTTACTAGTGCCATGCAAACACGGCCATCAATAATCAGCTGGCTGCCCAGGCTTTATTGTCACTCACGCTGGGTAGCAGGTTATTAGATGTCAAGCTGATTAAGATCAAATGACCTGCTATGCAGTTGCTGTCATATTAAAGCTTAGTAGTTTGGTTAATTTTCTCCACCAAATCAGGATATTTTTATTTTCTTACTTTTATTCATGATTTTAGTAAGAAAGCTTGGTATATTTACTAAAACATAAATTTAAAAAGTTTGACAAGTTGAAGGAATTTAAGGCTTTAGCACGAAAACAAAGTGGTATGTACATCAAGTTTTGAGGTCTGATAGAGGAGATGAATATGATTCCAAAGGCTTTGCAAGTTATTACAGATATTATGGCATTAAAAGCTAATTTACAGTCATACACCTCATCAAAATGGGATAGCAGAATGAAAAAATAGAACCATAATGAATATGGCTAGATGCATGTTCAAAGGAAAACAATTTCAAAATAAATTTTGTGGTAAAGCAGTTGCATGTTCTATATATTGAATAGATCAAGTATACAAAGTGTAAAAAATAAGTTCCTCACCAGGCCTAGAATGGAACAAAATCAAGTGTTTCACATTTCAAAGTATTTGGGTGTGTAGCTTTTGCACATGTTCTTGAACAACTGAGAATGAGAATAAAGCTAGATGATAAAATTGAAAAATACATTTTTACAAGGTACAGTGAGCACTCAAAATCCTATACGTTGTACAATGGAATCACCAAGAAATTTATAGTATTCAAAGAAGAAAAATATTGAAATAGTCAAGGCCAACAGTCAACTACAGCTGGAAATTCAACACCCTTATTACTAGCAGAAGATCAAGTGGAACCAGCAATCCAGATTACCAAAATTACATATTCAAGGTGAAACTTCAAGACATAGAGAACAACAAGCTCATGGTTCTCACTCTACTAGTGAGTCAGATCCTACAATAAAGCTTTATTGAGAAATAAAAATACTAGAAGCCTAAGAGAAATTTATAATGAAGATGATGAAATAGATATATGCAAGGCCTATGCATTTTGAGGAGGCTATTAAAGAAGGTAAATAGATTCTAGCAATGAATGAAGAAATTGATGCAATTAAAAAAATGGCACTTGGGATCTTGTAGATCTTCTAGAAGGAAAGGACATCATAGGAGTTAAATAGATTTATAAAACTGAATTCAATGAAAATGGAGAAGTGGAGAAGTATAAATCAAGGCTTGTTGCAAAAGGTTTTGCACAACAACCTGGTATTAATTATGGGGAGACTTTTTCTCTAGTAAAATGGTTAGACACCATTAGAACTCAAAACAAATAGAAAGTATATTATCTAGATGTCAAATCAACATTTTTATATGAGATTTTGGAAGAAGAAGTGTACATTGATCAGCCACATAGTAGGAAATCAAGAATCAAGAGCATAAATTTTACAAGCTCAAAAAATGCACGATATTGTTTGAAACAAGCGAAGTATTGACTCATATTTAATCAATAACGAGTTCTGTAAAATAAAATGTGAACTCACATAGTACAACAAAATAGATCAACAAAACAATATTTTAATGGTATGTCTTTCTGTGGATGACATGATCTACATAGGAAATTTAATGATGGAAATTTTCGAATTAGTCATGAAAATTAAATTTGAAATGATAGACTTGGGTTAATAAAATATTTATTGGCATTGAAGTTGAACAATAAAAAAAATGCATATTTATTTCTAAACAAAAGTATGCTAAAAATGTTTTGAGTAGATTTAGAATGACAAATTGCAAGCTAGCAGTAACGTGTACAAAATTAAGCAAGCAAGATCAAGGAACAAGAGTGGATCCCACCTTGTATAAGAGACTTGCCATCCCGATGTATATAATAACTACAAGATGAGACATTATGTATGGAGCAAGTTTAATTTCCAGGTTCATGGAAATTCCAGAAACTTCCCATTAGCAAGTAAGTTGTTACAAAGACAATATTCATATCGCTTGGGGCAGAACCACAACAAACATACTAACACTAGAAATCAACTCAATTCCCAAATATGCTACATAAACATAAAATGCTAACAATAAAAGGATAAGACCCTTACCTCAACCAGATGACTGAAGAAGACCACCTTTGATCTCTCAATCCAATGCTCTTTAGTTGCAACTTGTCCTCAACAACCAAGGCATAAAAGAATACAAAATGTATATAAATTGTTAGCACATAATCTACTATAGTCCATGAACATATTAGGAAAATATACCCAATGAAAACAATATAAACATTTGCAACATGAATTGGATGAGAAAAAAGTATTCCTATTAATATAATAAACATAAGCACATAGTGACAACCTTCTACCGACAACTCCCCAGAACCAACAAACTAAGTTCCTCCACTTAAGCCTCCACGACTTCAATCCTCCATACAATGGAAAAATCACAAGTTCAATGTGTAATTGGGTTCCTCTACAAGATAGGGAAGATCTTGGGAGATGAACATAATAGAGATTCAATCTTATAAGGAAAAATGGATGCATACTCAAGGCATGGTAATGGGGGGAACTTTCTCTAGAGTTTTCTTACTCTCCAACTTCTCCTCCTTAAATTCTCCAGAATGGCTCAATATATAGCCCTCAAAGGAGATGGAAGGTTGAATTGGAGCACTTACTAGTATATGGAAGGCTAAGAATCATAACAGTCGTGAATTGGCAAGGAAAACTCAAAATATTTCTAATTTTGAGCATGAAATCCGATGTATGTAGGTTGTAGTGGTGAAAGATGTGTATACATGTGCTGTAGTACTGCTAATTTTTGGGGTTTTAATTGAGCAAGACAGGTATTATGAGTTTGCAGAGGGACAAGGTAGGGAATCAAAGCATGTTGCATAGGATGTGTCAAGTCATGCTATAATAAATGCCCCCTAACATATGAGGTCATAGGGGTGATTACGATGGCCGAAATGCATTATAAATATTAGAAGTGGAGTAGTGGAGGCCCATTACAAATAACTAGATACTCATGAGAACATTACGATATTGACTTTGTATACATAACTACAGACCTAAAGTACATAGAAGTCCCATGTGCATATACAAACAATAAGTGTTCATGTCCATGAATAGGAAGTACATAATAGACATATATCATAAGTGGTCACATCCACGAATAACACACAGTGGGTTCTAGTCTCCAAATCAACTAAATACATATGATATATGTTGGAGTACAAACTGCTATGCCATGAGAATTGAGGTCCTATAGGTACTCTCACAATCAAGGGTAATAGCATATAGGATGATGCCACTAATATAGTCTGAGTTATTCTACACTAATAGTCAATGGTACAGGTATCATCACATGAATACAGGTACTGAAGTTGAACATGATGAAACATTGTCTGATTACCGATCATTAAGGTATATCATTAATAGATGCAAGATGACCCACGAATGGTGAAAATAGGTGTCAATCCATTGAGTACATTCAACAAGTGTGAATAAATGTGTTGAGGTTGAATAATTGCCTAATCCATCGATAAGGAGATATTAATGTATTCCCCATTGTTGATGTCGAGAGATCTACTAGAAGGAGGGCATTAGGGAATGTGTGGAATGAGGCTAGATGATTTGGAATAACTAAGATGAANTGAAAAACATCCAATGATGAAAACTATTGACAGATGCGAGGAAACCACTAATGAGGTCTAGTGAATTCCAAGAAATAACATGAATCCTAATGTGTGATTTTTTTTTCCCCATTGAACCCAAGGGATGGCATTGAGTTAGTGAGCAATGATAAGGTGTCATCTACTGAGTTCAAGGTCACCTTCCACTGATGAAAGTAGACCTATGGTGCTAGGTAGGAAAACAACTTCATGTGATTTTGGAATGCACTTATAAAGGGATGGTCAATATGCAAAGTCAATAAATATGAGAAATGGAAGAATCAAGTTTATAGAATTCCTTTGAATAAGAACATGAGGCAGATGGATAAAATTAGGCAACATAGACTCAAGATTGAACATTGACACAACTTAGTGATGCAGGCCTTAATCAACAGAGTATCCATAGGGACTATAATCTTAACCAGTCATAAGAGTAAAATCTAAGTAACAAGTTCGTCTTCCTAAGGCCATACTAAACCCAAATATTTGATGTATAGACACAAAAATTAGTGTTCTGTTCAAAGGTGACACGACTGTTGCCAATCTAAGACAATATCATTTTGTTAGACCTCACTTTTTCTGTTTTTCATTTATTTTCTTTTTCATATTATAGAAGTATGCAAAAGAGTAAAAGAGTGCTTATGGTACAAATGAAAGGAAACGAGTGTTGTATGAAAGAAATCTAGGTCCATGCAGTGGAACATACCTATGCTCAATGGAAGGAGTGCATTCAGGATAAGGAAACTCGGGGGAATGTTTCCTTTGAGGTAAGGGAAAATCAAGGTTCAATGGTTAAATGATAGGCTATGCTTGGATAGGATTGATAAATGATTAGGAAATCTATCTTATAATGATAAAGCGAGAGGAGACATTATGCTAAAAAATGCAAGTAGATTAATGATATGCAATTACAACTTGTTATAAAGAGAGTCTCTATGGGTGATGGACATAATAAAAGATGAGAATAAACATAAGGTTTCCGTCCAAGTACATGGTGAGACTATAAGGGAGTCTTATACCTAGGGAGGAGCTGCAACCACGGGGTCTTCACTTAGTGAAACCATGCCATAGCACGTTCGTTCATGGCATATGAAACAATACCCCTATTTTCAAAAAATATTGGAAAATACCTCCCAAAATAATTTTTTTTAACCCCCTCCCAATATGCCTTGCCGATTTTAAAAAACCCCTATTTTCCCTATATATTGCATGTATCCATTTTTTCATTTACATTTTTTATACCCCTTTATATTTCTACCTAAGGAAAAAAAAAACTAAACAGAAGAAAGGGCGACACTTGATAGGCGCCCTTAGGCAAATCACTTTATTAAGAATTAAAATGTATCACATGATGTCAAAACAAATAACAGAGGGTTTATTTGTACCAATCTCAAATAGTAGTGTGTTTTCCCCAAGAAGGGTTCAAAAATGAAACTTACACCATTTATAACTGCTTCTTTCCATCACGGACTTTTTATCCAAGCACCATTTTGGTATCTTACAGTTGGTTTCCCAAGCCCACTCAACACTACTTTCTATCTTACAGTTGGTTTCCCTGATGATGGCTGAAGAGTTCACATAAAATGTATGGATTAAAATCTTTTATGCAGTAAAATCCAAAACACACAAACAAGATGTGTAATTAAGGAAAATCTAACAATATAAGCAACAGATCACAGACGCAGAGAAGATCAATGAAATACATGATTTACATTTTCTAGAGTGCTTGCTTTCATTAGGCATTTAATCCTATTGCCTTGAATGTTTGTTTACAACCTGTCCAGAAGCTCATTGCAGTTTTGACAATATACAAAGCATTGTATGCATGCTAGAAAATAACATAGATTGATAAGGGTCATATTAAGATACATCTTTCAGGTTATACAAATTCTTCCAACAATGATAGTTGTAGCAATCTCTGAACAACTCATGCTAACTGGAAAATGTAACTCATCAATGATCTATACCTAGGGCCTGCCTGCTGGAGCAGCCAGTGGACCAGCCTTGCCAGATTTCATCCGTGCAGCTTTTGATTAAGCAAGCATCTCATCATAGTTCTGCAAGTCATTAAACAGAATGAAAAGATTTATCAATGTAGAATCAAAGAAAAGAACATAATGAGAAGGAAGTGTAGAATATGTTCAGCAACAATCCTGCAAACCTAGGTTAAATTTTAAGGCAAGACATTTAATATAAACGAATTAAAAATGGTTAATGCTTACCCTTTTCTCCATGACCAAACTCTGTTTTGGGAGGATCTTATCAGCAATACCATAATCAATTGCTTCCTATGGGAAAAAGTTATCTTGATCTTTGAATATCCTTTGCAATCTCTTCTTGTGTTTTGCCAATTCCTTTTTCCAGTAATTCAATGTAATACTGTGTATTTACTTCCAACTCTTTTGCCTGAAGAAGACATAATTTCATTAGCTGGCCTATAATAAGTATTAAGCAGTCCTTTAAAAGGAGCTAAGTGAGCATTTACCTGTTACTTAAGAATGACTTGGAAGGTAAAGCAGCAGCAGTAGTTTCAATTAGCTTGGATTCTAGAATAAGTAACCTTTAGGCTGTTGCATTATCTGCATGAGAAAAAAGAGATTTCAATTCCAAAATAGAATAAAAAATTCTAAATGAGATTCCCAATTCAAAGATTAAAATTTAAACTAAAAACAATTGCAATTTTACAGAGAAAGAAATCATTGATAGGGGATCTTTGTCTCTTGCATTCCCAGAGATAAAAGTTAATAACATGCACATCAGAAGCAACAGTACCCCAGCACCAGTACTCCTTATATGGAAGCCATGTTGATTACTTGTGGACATTCTCAATCAATCCTTCTATCCAAATAAATGGAACTAAACCATGAACTATGAAATTACTTCATATATTCTAACCATCTTACAATCTATGCACAATACAGAAATCTTGCATACAATTGGAATTAACTCAAAGTCTGACAATCATTGATGAAGGTAGAGACCCTGAGCTAAATGCAGCATGAAGACTTGTATACAGTAACCATAAATGCCATGATTTTATAGACAAAGATATGTCTGCAGAAACCCTGTGCAGACATCATGAAGAGATTCGGGTAACAGCAAGATCTTCTTGATGATACAGCAACATATATACATGTGATCTATCAATGATGTAGAGAGATCAAATGAGTCACCTTCTTCTCAAGCTTTACCTTCACCTTATTATAGGCCAGTTGATGTAGAGAGATCAAATGAGTCACCTTCTTCTCAAGCTTTACCTTCACCTTATTATAGGCCAGTTGATGTAGAGAGATCAAATGAGTCACCTTTTGCTGCTGCTTTACCTTTAGTAAGCCTGTATTGAAAATTAAAATAGGAAAAGATCAGAGCCATTCATTCAACGAAGTGATGGAGAGGAAATGCCCACATCAGCCATCAAAGAAGCATCTTACAATCTATGCACAATAGAGAAATATTGCATACAATTGGAATTAACTCAAAGTCCGACAATCATTGATGAAGGTAGAGACCTTGAGCTAAATGCAGCATGAAGACATGTATACAGTAACCCTAAATTCCATGATTTTATAGACAAAGATATGTTTGCAGAAACCCTGTGCAGACAGCATGGAGAGAGTCGGGTAACATGAAGACCAAAGCATGCCAGACACAGTAAGGGGTAACTACAGCAAACTGATTGTCATATGCAATGTCATTGGTAGGAGAATGGAAGCCCTATGCAAACAAGAACACATTTGCAATGTCATTGTCAAATATTCATTAGCTATATTTTGGAAAATTCCGATTCTGAATTCCAAAAGATTGAGCATTAGTTAAACATAATAATAATTCCAAAAGAATATGAATTTTCAATATAATAATTTATAAAAATGTATATCATTGCACCTTCTCCCAATCATTTTGGTGACTTGGAATCCCATTACACTTCCATGATTCATGTAAACTTTTACAAAATGATACATAATACAGTTCTGTGGTACTTGATGACAGTTGAGGAAGGCTGGCTTCCCCCAAAGGAAAGGAAAACCAACAAATTTATATTGGTTTTCTTACTATACACCTCATGAGGATTCTTGTCAACTAGTGGTGATGTGGGTGATCAATTTTTCAGATAACATGCAGTGCCCATAGCTTCTGCCAAATATTCATGTGCTAGCCCTGCACCACTGAGCCTACACCTCCCCTCTGTAAGGAGGCAATCCTTTAGGTGTATAAAAGATGTGTATATGTTTAGCTCCACTTGGAGATCCAGATAGATTTCTGGGGTGGTTTCTTCCATAATATGTATGGTGTGGAATTGAGTGATGAAGAATGGTTATGGCATTTTCCTGGTGTTTCCTATGGTTTTATTTTTATGTATGCATGAGGGTTGTTTATTACATTTTTAAGGGACAGTTTGAAGGCATGTTTACAATCTGAAGAAGGTCTGGACATTGTAAATTCCTGTAGCAGCGTGGTCATATATCCATGGTAGTTTATGGTCAATTCTAAGCAGTGTATTTGAGGCAACCCTATTACAGCAATTAGGATCAGAGGCTATGACCCATGCAATATACCTATAGTTTTTGTGATCCTGGCCCTAGACCTTTGTTTGAAGAGAAGACAGGTATGAAAAAGGTACTGGTTGACTTATCAACATCTAAATCCGACAATATGAGGTCCATACTAAAGATAAAGAAGCCTACAAGCCATTTTGAGTACCATTTCAGGTTTGGTGTTGCTGGTGCAGTGCCTACAAGCCATTTTGAGAACCGTTTGAGGTCTAATGTTTCTGGTGCAATATATTTAATAACTGAGCCAGAGTTGAAGACAACAGAGAGACTTTAAAAGGTCATCAGAGAGTGAAAGCAATATTCATAATGATGGAGATAATATTTTGAATTTTTCTTCTTATCTTGAAGAAATTAGGATACAATCACCAGATACAGGCATTATTTCAGAGCAGACCATGCGTGAAACAAAGTTTGGTCAGAAAAGGAAAAGCATGGGGAATGTCTCCACACATCCCAAATGTGTGTTTCCTTGGCCCCGTGCCCCCTATCCTGGAAACTTGGGGAAACATTGTTTTTATCTCAGAAGCAATAATACTGTGTAAAAAACTCATTTATATCAATGCATTTTTATGTGCAATTACTAAAACACCAAATGCAATGACAGAGGCAAAGTTATTATCAATTAGCAATGAAAAATGACAATAAATTCACCAAAAATATTCAGGTATTTATGCACCACATTGTTGCACACAACCCAAAAATTGTATTAATTCTCCACATTGATGCAAACATGTAACATCTGGGTCAAGACACAATATTATGAGAGTACATGCATTACAATGGGAAAATTTCTATGTGATTTATATCTATCCCTGAGAAATATAAAATGTGATGTAGTTAAGCTTGAAAATAATCTGATATCAACAAAATACACATAATTTCTTGTTAAGGATTTGTAAATCTCCTTTAAGGAATTTAAAAAACA
This sequence comes from Pseudotsuga menziesii, assembly GCA_001517045.1. NCBI lineage: Eukaryota > Viridiplantae > Streptophyta > Pinopsida > Pinales > Pinaceae > Pseudotsuga > Pseudotsuga menziesii. The sequence continues at coordinate 508,942 of LPNX010185168.1, forward strand.
GAGGGAATCAGAAGCATACCTATATAGGTGTTTTAATTAATGCCTTTCCAATCAAGGTTGCAGTGAATAATTTCTAGAATGGAATTGAAAGTTTCCCACACATGATGCCTGGAAGATCAAAAAAGGGATTTGGTACCTGCAATTTAAACATAAGAAATCAAGCTATAGGAATATTTAAAAGAAAATAAGAATGATGAACAATGGTAATTACATTGTACATGCCAAACAAACATCCAGCGTGAAGGGGTATGCAGTGATGTAAATATCTCTGATATCTCCTCATTTTTCTGAGTTTTTCAGGTCCAAGTTTATGCTTACTGATGTGTTTTGATATTTTCCCCAATATATTCTGGTAGGACAGAATATATGGCAACAGAAAACCCAAATGGCAAGGCTAAGCAAACTGAAATTATTTTTCTGCTTAAATTATTGAAAGACCAGCAGAGAAATGTTCTATGCATTCCCTTTATCGGTAACATTATTTGCAAAATTGGCTGTATGCTAATATACTCATACTACCAGCTTGGTTTTGGTAGGACAGAGTAAATGGAAACAGAAAACCCAGATGTAATTCTCTTTTTTTGCTTGAACAATTGAAAGACCAGCCCAGAAATGTTCTATAAACTAAGATTTTAAAGTGTTTGCATTTAAGTTGATTTTAGGTGACAGTTCTGGTAGAACCCAGATGGCAAAGCGAAGCAGACTGGAATTCTCTTTTTCTCTGTGGGAAAGATATAGACCGCAATATTACCTCAACATCTACTGCTTCTAAATTTGCATCATTTCTACCTGTCTTAGATCCTATAACACTTCTATGGCAAAGATATAGACCGCAATGTCCCCATCTATTGGAGGAGCTACTTTGAAACGTTTTGGCCATGCACTACAACGTTGCACTTGCTCCAAATGCGGCTGTGAAGGAAATTTTCTTGATACTTCATAAACTTTTGGAGATGCTTTGTTAGCCAGATATGCTTGTATACCATCATAAAACTTATAACCAATAACTTTATCAATAATTTTAAAGCCACCCCTGTGAATGGAATGGGCAGAATTAGAACCTTATCAAATAGATAAATGTGAATCAAAACTCTTGATATGAATAAGATTCTCCTTAAGGCTCAAATTGGCGTATTAATTCTACTGATAGGAGAGGAAAACATATAAAGACATTATAATAAGTTAACAGTATTATAAGGAGAGTTGTCATAATCAGGAGAAAACAGAACATTGCATTTTACATAATATTCCATTTATCTCAGTGAAGTTGCATCAATGAAAATACCCTGCAGTAACTAATGAGAATGGCTACATACCTCTAGAAAGACTCAGATGCAGGTCTTGTTAGCTGCTTACTCTGTGGAAACCCAAAACCACCATTAAGAGTTGTTATAGTTAGATTGTCTTTTGATGCAGAAACTGATAAACTGGTCCTCTCAGATTGACCAAATGTGTGAGTGTGCATCAATGCCGAAGATGATACATCTATTTCCAAGGACTTATGCATGCATATTTCAGCCTGTGTTGCCACTGATACCTCTCTACCAAAAGCCTGGGCTACTGAAGCTGGCGACAAAGGCTTTACAATACTCTCTTCCAGACTAAACACATATTTAGAAGACCCATTAATGGGCTTTCCAGTTACAGCATTTGAGATGTTTGTAATTATATCTGAGCTCCCTTTATCTTTCACTGGCGAGGTCGATTTGACCTCCTTCTTGCTATTTTTGGTCCCAGGAACCATCTCAGATACAATATTTGTCATTGTCTGTAAAGTAGCAGCTCTCCGGGAAGCTTCCACTAGGTGTGAATTATCTATCAATGATTCCGAAGTTGACTTCAATCTGGATGCTGAAAAATTATCATCCAAAATTAAAAATTTGCCCCATCTGAAAATTTTGCCGACACATAACAGTAATAAATACAAGGAATGGAAAATCTCTACTTCGTGAAGTGTATATCAACTCACAATTTAAAAGCATCCACGGGCATAAATGCCTTCAATGAAATTGTATATTATTCTATTCTTCTATCCTGATATAAGTTTGTCAAAAGAACAAAGCTGCAAATTAGAGATATAGACAAGTAGTGTTGGAGGACCTACTTTCTGCACCATATGGCAATCTTACCTCAACATCTACTGCTTCTAAATTTTCATCATTGCTACCTGTCTAAGATCCTATAACACTTCTATTCTTAGGACTGCCTGACAGAATATCTTTTCCTGCAGCATCTATTTTACTTACTTCTTGTAAAGAAGAGTGAGGACTCAAACTCAAGTTACATAGAATGTTAGAATGAAGGGATCCTACTAACCCTTCTGATGCTTGCATATCTCACGATCTCAAAGATATGGACATATCTGGAAACCTAGATGAGGAGTTCAAATCTGATAAAGCTGAAGATGTATAAATATCCGAAACCCCCAAATGGACAGGCATATCAGGGAAACAAGGCTTTCCATGCATCTCTGTAAGAGATGACCCTGAGGAGTGACTTGGAGGACTTCCACTATCCTTTGATTTGTCATGAGCTTCAGCTAGAAGATCATCAAAAAAGTTTTTAAATGCATCCATGGATGTTTCAAGCTTATCTGGAGAATCTATGTTGAAAGCATCACTCTTACCATGATCGTATCTTACAATTTGGATACCAGTACATCCATTTTCCCCAATCTCCAAGACCTCATCATGATTTGGCAGTCTTCTTTTCTTGTTTGTAGTAGCAATATGAGCAATCTTATCATGATGTTGAACAAGCTGTGCCACAAAGTTGGGATTCTGCACAGCTTTAGCCAAGAATGCCATCATACAATGTTGTCATTGTTCCATTACTTGCAGGCGCTCTTCCAATGACTGCAAGTCAAACTCTGTACCAGGCCATCTTCTAAAAAAGGTAATACCAGGCCTATATCTAGCTACCAGGCATGTTAGATAAGGCTACATTAACTATAGAATACAAGAAAGTACAAGAATAAAAATTCCAAAAAACCGTGCCATAGGAGCATTTACAATACATAAAGCACAGAAAATAGTGTCCCTGAAATTGTTACACAACTAAGAAGAAATAGCAACAAATGCAAAGAAACCTAATAGCACATCCTGGTGAAGATAAAATGCATACAAATTTCCAAAATATGCATGCATTTTAACCAAAAGCCCATTGTAGAGGAAAAGAACAAAAGAAATGAGGGAGGCGGCTGGGGTGGAACCCGTGACCGTAGCAACAGCAAAGATAGTGTGAGAGCAAACGCTATGCACCAGAGAAACTCAGCAGGGTGATTGCCAGGCCTACAGTACTTTTCTTGGAAGATCATGTGTCCTATCAGCATCCACATCAATAGACTGAATTCAGCAAAAGCCACACTACTATTGAGGAGGAAATTTGGGCTTATATATCAGATAAACTTGGCATAGATTCCATGACAAATTCAGTGCTGCAGTTCAGATAAAACTGCAATGATTTTAAAATGCAAAAAGGCACTTTCAAATCAGAATAGAAGCGCTGCTTTTGATTCTCTGAAGAGAATGTGGAGCATAGGATAATGATACCACAAATCAATCTAAAACTAGTAAACGCCAACATTATTAGTGAGGACAAAATCAGTCTATTTTTAGACCACGAATAGAATTGTTTCTGGCATCAATTTTCAGTGCTAGGAGAGATTAAATTCATCGTAAATATATCCCTGCTTCTGGCTAAATTTTGCTTGAATATATTTCTAAACCTAGCTTTGTTCTTTGGAGATGGGATTCCATCCCAAAAAGGTTTAAATCGACTTTATTTTCAGTGTAGTTCCTAGAGATTTCTTGCATCTGCTTCAAGTCAGAATTAGAATGAGTTATCTTTATAGAAAAGCAATCCATGTTTAGCAGAAAGATCTCATAGCCTCAGGTATATGTACAAGAGAAGGCAGAAAGAGCCAACCATTTGTGCATAGAAGTCCTTCAACATTCTTACTTCTTGCTCTTCATCGTGTTTCCAAGTCCTTAAGCTACAATCAAACATTGTTCATAGGACAATAAGGTTCTTAAGCTCTGTTACTTGTCATGTCCCCTTAGGTCCTTTGGACAAGTCTTACTCTGAATTTTATTAGAACTTTGTACTCAAATCAACATTTGTGAATGAAAGTCATCGTGTTCAGTCTATGAAAACATTTGATTAATTACAATCCCTTTAGTTTGTTGACTCTCTTAGCTTCAAGATTCAGATTTAAGTTTTATTAATCAACGAGATTCCATTTATAAAATGTAATATATGTGATAACTCAATATATGTGAAACTATATATGTTACAACTTTCAGTTTAAACTTTTGGACTGATTCAGAATATATTACCTAAGGTTTTAATTACATAAAGTCTTGAACTTTATACATAAAATTGTAAATAAAAAATATTTACTCTGGCAGACAGGGGAACCTACATAAAATAGTATTTTGCAAATGGACTATTTTTAGCAATACCATCTTAAATGGAAAGTTGAAATCCTTCTGAAAATGGACTATAGCCACATCGTCATAGGTGGAGACATATATAGAATGAATTTCTTCAGGAAACTGAAAACTCTGCTTATATCTTCAAGTTTAGGGAAAGATATCGCTCTTCATTTTAAAGTAAAGTTTGTTCTGCTATAAGGATTACTTTCTAGAGACTCAGCATTTAGAGGTTCCAAGAGATTGTCCCAAAGTGGAGGCCAACAGATAAAGAGTGTCTATTTTAAATAGGCTGGTGAGAATTCAAAAATTGTCAAGGACACAGAGACCAAATGGTTGTAGAATGTATTTTCCAAAAAGACAGAATAACTGCAAAAAAATGTAAAAGTGTATCCTACCAATATTAGCAACCAAGCATTATCTAATAATTATATTTGTTCAATAAGCATTCCTAAAAGAAGCAGGCAACTGTTTGTACCTGTAATGTGGGTAGCTTTTTCTAACAAAATTAACATTTATTCATCATTTGGCACCGCTAGGTGAGATTACAAGTTTACAACAGTATACGGCAGATGAGAACATAGCTATAATAGGTGCCAAGAGAAGAGAAAGAATCCAACATTAACTAGACTTGTAAAGTGGGAAGAAAAAAAATAAACAATAGCAAATAAAGAACTAGTTCACATAATGTTCAGTGCAAGATTAGCCATTGCCTACACCGACCTGGTCAGACTAAAGGATATGCAAGTTTTGCAACACATACAAAGGTGAAAATAAATAGCACAGCCTCCTGTAACACGCAGCTTATCACTAGTATTCGCAACAAGTACAAGATAGCTGACAGCAACCATACATTGGAATTTAATTTATACATTAATTAAACAGCTAAAAAATAGGCAATGGAACTCATAACTCGTATCTTTTTATCTTTGGATATGGATCTTTAACCAAAACACCAACCCTGTGTTGGCCAAGTACCCACACAATTGATGCTTATTCAGATTTTTCCTGTTGGAGATGTATAATAAAAATGCAGCAGCACCAAACGAGGATGGAACTCATAACCTTTTAGCTGTGAACTGAAACAATAGATGAATAGAATGTGCAGTGGGAATTACTGTAGCATATCCAGCAAAGTAAAACAACATAAAAGTAGAGCAAGCCAAGAAATAGAGAACCTAGTAACAGAGATCCTATATCACAAAGCAACATTGCTAAAAATATCAAAATATTGATATACCCCACAGGCCAATCTGGTCCATAAACAGGAAAAAACAAAATACAATGTTATAGAATGTGCAGAGGGAATTACTACTGCATCTCTAGCAAGGTAAAACATCATACAAGTAAAGCAAGCCATGAATTAGAGAATCTACTAACAGAGATCCTAAATTACAAAGCAACATTGCTAAAAACATCAAAATATTGGTATTCCCCAATGGCCAATATGGTCTGTAAAGAGAAAAAATCAAAATACAATGCAAGGGTCGCTTATAAAAAGCACTCCTCTATTAAATATGCAACTTCTAGCTCCCTCGAGGCGCATATCAAACCCAGGCTTAGCGGGTCTATGCTAGTTGACCTTTCATGGGTGTAAGGGTGAGGGTAAGGTTGTGCAGCGCTAGGTTCAAGCTCTGCAACTTTCCAATCAACAATGGTGATTGATTACTCTTTAGTTTGGGCATGAATCACTCTCATTCTATTCAATAATTACATACATTGCACATTTTCAAAATTGACTAACTTGCAGATCTCCATCCTCTTCAAAAATATCCCGAGGTACTTTAAAGTTTAAACAAATTCTTTGCACTTACTTAAAAATTAATCTGCTTGGGCTGATTTTACTGTAACTTGGTCAGACATGAAAGAAAGTGAGATATGGTAATACAATTTTTAAAAGTTTATCTTAAAATAAGGTTAACAAGTGCCCTTACCGTTATAAACCATATATAAATTAACTTTGGCAGATAATTGTGTCTAATTTATTCAAAGATGTAGGTGCTTCTGAAACCATTCAAATCTAAAGGAAACCACATTCTATCAACTTTAGTTGTGTTGGCTAGGAGGCTTCAGCCAAATTGTCGCTTGAAGGAGAGAATTAGAGAAATCAATCCTCTCCTTGATATTGAACTAGTCACAAAAAGGGCAGTTAGCTCAGCGATAAAGCAGCCCAGGCCTGAGGGTTTGATTCCTAGCTTGTCCAATTTGCAACATGATATCAGAGCCAGATGTTGAGAAACATGTTATCAACTTTAGCAATTGAACAATAGACTAAAATAATAAATACAATGATTAAAGAAAATATGCAAAAAAGAAGAATGCTTTCTTACAAAACGCATTATTTTCTTAGTTGGCTACTTGTACTAGCACTGAAACTAAGTAGACATTCAGGGCAGCATTTGCCACCTTATACTATTCATGCAGGCATGCTTCGATTTATTTTGTAGTCAACTGGAAGTCCAATATAATCATTTGGTAACAACAGAAAGTGCATTCTATGTTTATAAATTAGGATATAATCAGATAGATGAGTACCATCTCCCAAAGCCCAACTGCCATGCATATACTTTATCAAATCTGGATCCCATAATAAATTTAAATAGAACTTATAAGACTGCTATAAAGGATAGATTTACATAGCCTTCAAATTATCCTACAGATTGTTTAATTTCATTTCTCATACATTTCCAATCAGCATTGCCCTAGGGAAGCATTCCCACCCTTGGAAACAAGTAGCAAAACTCACCAAGATTGACTGGGACTCATGAGTCAAACCTGGCTCGCCTCTCAAAACAAATGGTTTCAAAATGCCAGATAGTCAAATTCAATGCCAGCATGTCTAGCTTGAAAGTACTCATAGGACAAACTCTTTCCCACAAGTACTAACTGAGTTTTCATAGCCAAGCAATTTTGACTCAAAATCCTGATGAAAACCTCAGTCTGTCCCCTTATAATTACCAGTCTGCAAAATAAGCCCCACTATGCTCAGATTTTTTCAACAGCTTCTGCAACACAGAAAAATAGTGTTTTCGACATTCACAACTAAGGTTTCCAGCATTCAGTGAGGCCAAAGGAAAATCTTTTTCAAATTCCGATCACCGTGTGGTGGGCATTCAAAGCTGTAGTAGCAGTCTATTTGAGGGCCATTCACTGAATGGAGGCACCTAGTCAATTACCAAGAATTTAATCTAGTCCAGGGCTAGAATCTTAGCCTGGCGCTGAGAGACATTCTCTGGGAGAATGGAGGCGCTTGCTCAGTTACCAAGTATTACCAAGTCATCACCATAAGCCTTAGACCGAATTTGGACAAGTGATGCACTCCTCTCCTTGATCTATGGGCTATGAGACCTTCTCCAGGGACTAGCTACCCCTGGTTGAGAGACCTAGCACCTAACCTTGGTGGCACAAGAAGATCAAGATAAAGCATTGGATAATTCTCCTTATTTATGAAGATGTACTTTGAGTGGGCATGAATGAACCATGAGGACCCCTAAGACAACTTGTTATGACCACAAAAATACTTGGAGGACCATCTAACCCTAGTCTTGGTCCATGAGACCATCAAGAGAAGAACCAAGTGGCACAAGTCAAAACACCAAGAAGAACTTTGTACCACAAAAGATTAAAAGTCAAGGGTCAAAGATGAAAAATAAAGGAAGCCCTAATGTCAACTCCTAATTATGTGGAACCAACTTAAATGTTTGATGGACTATAAATAAATGACATTTGCAAATTATTTGAACACACAACTATCACTTGATTGTTCCATTTGACTGAGGCAATTCGTGGCTGGGACCCTCATCAACATCGCTGCTGTGGAAGAAAAAAAAATCGTGGCTGAGTTTTCTTTTATTCTTTATCTTTTCCTAGTGTGGTGGCTCCTAGCCTACTAGGGCTTCTCCCTTCACAGCACACAGTTCACGGTGGTGACAAGGGTAGTAGCAGCAAGTTGCTACAGTAGGCTCGGTGGTGACAAGGGCTGCTACAGCAGGCTTGGTAGCAGCAACAAGCTGCAACAGCAGGTTTAGTGGAGACTAGGGAAGCAGCAGCACTCTCGGTGGTGGCTAGGGTTAGGAGTAGGAGGCTGATCCAGCCAGTGGTGGTCACGGCTAGCAGCAGCAGGCTGTTATAGCCTTGGTGGCCATGGTTAGCAGGAGGCTACTACAGCCTCAATGAAGGTCACGATGGGAAGCATCAGCAAGCTCGGTGGTCACAGGCAGCAGCAGTCAAGTTGACGTTGTAGAAGGTACATTACAGTACAGCACACGTGGTATCAGAGGTAGCAGCAGTAAGCCTGCTAGGGCTACTTTGATTTTGGAAAAAAATTATACATTCATCTCAGAGTTCTGAGAACAAAAATTCCCTTTTCATGTACAAACTCAGTCATCTCATTTAGAGGATGAATTACTAATGCTTTGGGGTTTTTGTCCTTAAAAGGTTTCACCGTGAAAAATCGTGTGTTCAATTGTGTGTTGCTTAATTGAATACTGTATTTATCTTAGTGTTGTTAATATCTCAAGTCCTATCTCTAATACAGTCTGCAATTTGTTGAAAATATCATATACATGTTAAAATTCAACAGGGATGAGGATCCTCTTGCCCAGTGGGAGTCCTCTTGCCCATCCAAATGGCAAATTTGACCCAAAAATAAAGGTGCACTACTTTTGGCACCCCTCCCTGAGATTAGCATGCATTATGTTTAATAGTTTGTTATGATGTATTTGGTAAAATTAGCAGGTAATAAAAATCCCAAGAAATTTAAACA
>LPNX010185168.1:518383-548383 GCA_001517045.1 Pseudotsuga menziesii
TTTATAGCAACCAAAACTCTGAAAGTTTACCTTCAGGGGATCAGAGCTTTCACAGCAAATGAAGGCCCAAATTTATCCTTATATGTGTATGCCAAGATTATACACCGTGCTACTGCATTTTTAGATCCTTAAGCTTGGCCTCTAAATCACCATCACTGTCACTGCTCTCATTTCCATCATCATCCTCATCCCCATCCCCATCCTCGCCCTCATAGTCATCTTCTTCGCCCTCTGCATCATTATCTTCCAAAGATCCAAGCACAGAAACACCCTTGACACTTCTTCTCAACACATCTTTAACAACAACAATTCCTTCTTCCAAAATGCAGTTTCCATCAATATTCAGCAGATCAAAGTCGGGCTTATTGATCACAAACTCAGCTGCAACCTTCGCCCCTTCTGCGCTGATGAAATTTGAACTCAAATCAAGTTCCTTCAGATGCTCATGGCCTTCCACAAGTGCTCCGTAGATCACAATAGTTCCCTCGTCCTTGAGATCATTCTCTGACAAAACTAACTTTGTAAGCATTTTTTTCAAACCAAGGCACTCTGCCAAAGCCGGAGCTGCTTTAGCAGTAAATTCATTGCTTGCCATCTCAAGAACCTTGAGGGATGGAGCCCCTTCCTTGAGGCTGTTGGCAAGAGCTATTGTCCCCTTATCCTGAAAACCAAGATAGCTCAAGTAAGCCTCTATGAGACCCAAATGGCCTGAAAGGGTTTTGCTCAAAGCAACCCTGCACTTCTTCCCAAACATGTTATCCCTTAAATCCAACTTCTTCAATTTATCACCTGCTCCTAGAGCTTCTGCTAGAGCTATAACACCCACAGCACAAACCCTAGTAGATGAGCATCTGAAATCCTCCAACGCAGTGCAGTTCCTAACAAGCCCTGAAAGCGCCTCTACCCCTTCATCCCCTGTCAAATTATTATGGAAATGCAGAACCCTAAGCCTCTCAACGGAGGGTAGAAGCTCACAGATGGCTCTAGCAGCCTCCACAGAGATACCATTGTTCATAAAATACAGTTCCTTCAACGTTTTCTGAGATTTTAACAGAGACACAAAAGCCCTAACACCCTTCTCACCCAGTGCATTGTCAGAAAGATTCAAGGTCCTCAATACACACCCTTGTAAAATAGATGAAAATATGGCCATTACGTGAAGGGCCTCGTCCTTGCCTCTTCCTACGATGAAATCTGAAAGATCAACATCAGTCAGATTACTATGAACTTCCATCAAGATTCTCTCTGCAACACGAGCAGCATCGAGACCAAAGCTTTTGTTGCCGAAGCCTATCTTGGTATAACCATTCCCTTCCTCTACTAACGGCCTCAGGAGCTCCTCGCAGGCACAGGCATAGCTCGCAAGCACAGGCACAGGCACACAGGCACAGGCACAGCTTGCAAGCATAGGCATAGGCATGCAGGCAAGGCTCAGAGGACTCGTGAATGGCTCAGGCCAAAAATTTGAATAAAACGTGCCCCAGCATATTGCATATTTAAATAGTAAAAAAAAAACCCTGATTACCCCTAATATATCCCCAATATATTAATTTTTAATTTTTTAATTTTAACCCCCCCAATATGAATGGACGTGATATCATATTGGTCCCTAGGTGACGTCCCTGTGGCTGCAACATGGGAACCAAATGACAAGATGGGTTCTAACAAGGGTGTTAAATTTTCATATGCTTAGCTAAAACATCAATATTTCATTTCATTTTCATAACAAAAGCATATAAACAAGATCACTGAAAGAAATAGTATCACAAGAACAACACAGATTTATCCTGGGAAAACCCTAAAGGGAAAAACCCAACAAAAGCTTCCTCAATATAGATTCCCTAAAAAGGTAAAAGGTAAAACCAAGAAGAAGATCAAAAAATTGATCCTCCTCCTTCTCTAGCTACTTCTCTCCTTCTACAGAAGTGGGTGTGTGTGCTCCAAATGAGGAGCGCTACACCTTTATTTATATTCATCTGTTCACTTTAATTAACTCATCTGACATGTAGGCTCGAGTTAAATCATGTAGGCTTGAGTTACACATGTAGGCTCAAGTAACCACACTAGGGTGCTAATGACCCACCTTTACGATTAGAGGGGACTACCTCATGACTCTTATTAGTTCTTCTGATTAGAAGCATCGGGGTACAAAGTAATACAAGTGGTTCTCCTGGTAGGACCATCGGGGACCACAAAAAGATACATATAGAATATTCTTTGAAGTTACAATATTTCAACAAAGGGTACCCATGGTCAGGAAATCACTACCACTTAAATAACGACACTTTTATTAGTAGCTGGAAGGTTTTATGTCTCTAAAAAATGGGTTTGTATGATAAATACATGTTGGAAGCATGAACATGTTAATAAATGGTAAAACCTGTTATGACCTAAAGAAACTTCTTCAAAAAGTACCTCACACTATAATATCAGTGCATAAGGTTCATAAAATATAAAAAGTAGGGCGAAAAACTACATAAAAGTGGGTAAAACCAAAAAATATAAAAATATGTACAATAATGTACAAGGTACCATCCTAAGATGGAGGCTCAAGCATAGTAATTTTTAAGATAGAGCCCAATTTTTGGCTCCTTCAACACATTCCCTTCACAATATTCTAACTCATAAGCTCCCTTTTCCAAGATATGCTTCACAATGTAAGGATCATGCCACATCAGGTTAAAATTTCCTAGCCCCAGTGGTTCTTTAGCTTGGTAATATGAAAGAACCAAGTCAACCTCAATGTATTTCCAAGGATGGAGAGACTTATTATATTGGACCTTGAAACGTCATATATAATCCTCTATAGCCACAATGGCATCTCAACGTTGCTCATCAAGTTGCTCAAGGTGGACTAAACATTGTTCTAACTCTAAAGTGTTAGGAAGGATATTGATGGCTAAATTTAAATAAGGGATTTCACATTCAATAGGAAGGATGAACTCCATTCCATGAATTGTAACATCCTCGACCCTCCGACCGGCGAAGAGGACGCTACCATAACATTAACATGCGGGCTAAAAGCCCCATGAACATGAACATACCTAAAAATTTAAATGCTTGAACATAAAACATGCACATATACATAATTATTCATCATACAGCGGAAGCAAACATACATTCCTTCTAGCATTCAACATGTTCATCATCATTCATTAGACAATAAATATAATTGCAGAGACGAAATGGTCAAGAATACTTATCTTATAAAGAGCTCGTCCTGTAACCAACTACATCGCTGCAACGTTCCACCCAACCATAGGCCAGTGTGCTCCTTAATCTCTCAGCAGCGCTGCCACCCCCGAGCTAGGCATGATTCCTCAAGGAATAAGGGACAAGCAGGTTTACACATAGCCAAGGATACACAACACAACAGATCAGCCAAGCCAACATAGTTGGGTTTGTCATGCCATCAAGGAGTTGGGAAAGGCTAATTGCTAAGCTGGTGATCTCATTGTAGAGCTAAGGATACCTACACCAGAACTAGCATGGATTCTAGAACACCCAAACACACCCAACACAAGGAAATCAGTCCCTTCTCTGATACACAGTCCCTCGGGCCTTGACCTCCCTCCGAGTGCTATTCAGGGGATTGTGGAAAAGAAAGATAGCCCCCTAGCTTTGTCTATGTGGTTCCCCAAACACACCTGATTTATCAAGCACATCAGGCCCTCATTCACCACTCCAATGCAGTCTGAGGACAAAACAACTGCATGCATGCAGCAACCAGCTATTAAAGCTTTAATAGGGGATATAAAACTCCCTGGATCGTTCTTGGCCCTACCATGGCTAGAACGATCCCACAACAACCTACAATAGCCCAAATCACAAGGGAAAATGCAGCCAACCAAAATGTAGGTACTCCCATCAATCTATAGCCGATACTGCCATAAAAAGGGGAAAGCACAGTCAATCTAGACGTGGAGGAGACTACAGCCAGGGATCAATGAGGAAAACACAGCCACGATCTCCAAAGGAAGGACGGGGCAATACATAGTCTGATCATACCAAGGGAAAATTGGTTCTCTGCGTGAATGGAAGAAAGAACAGAACTCTTAACCAGCAATCGGTGTGAGAGAGGAAAAACCATGTAAGCAGACTACCAATCCGCAAGGAGAAATTCCCACCTCAAATCTGTAGGGGAAAAACACACATACCCACCGTCTCTCGAGCGTGAATGGCTATGTACAGGAAATCGTGGTTGACAGTGGAAAGAACCCGTTCCTTAGCTTGTTGCCTGGATCCAAACGACGCCAAAGCCGGTGCATGAGGAGGTGAACAGAAATGATGGAGAAAATGGGAGGGTGGAAAAAACGTGCCCTCCTGTTTTCCTTGCCCACGTGAATGGACGAATCAGCTGGTGGAGCGTGCGTTGGGGAAAGCCTGCCACCCCCCCACTACCTAACAGAACAACTGCCCTCAACCAAAATCAGGGTTCTTCAATGGGTGGCTGACACATGGATTTTCCCCATAGGTTCTAGATTTAACAATCCCCCCCTTACCCTTGGGAAAATAATGCCCTTTTCAATGTAGTTGTAGTGAACATAGCTGGTTGGGTTCATTTAATTAAAATGCACATTTACATGATGACCAACTTAATATGTGACTTATACCACGATATACCATCAGCAATGATTCCGTTCGCCGAAACACAACACAACTGATTCGATGGTGGGGATTTTTCCTTTAGCTCCACACCACGATTCATTACAATATATATATCACATACATTAATGCAAACGGGGTCAAAACCGGGGTGTTACAATCCCCTCCCCCTTGGAATAACGCCATTCTCGATGTTCTAATACAGAGGAATACATATCCAAAATTTCAAAATTTTGTAGACCTGTCCCTCGTTCAATTATTTACTTTGAATTTTCAGGACCAAGCCCTTTGGCTTCCGCGAGCCTCTCTTACTGGTTCTTAGCTTTCAGCTCATCCCCTAGTCTAGGAAATTTTCTGTATCTTGAGCATCTCTCCAATATTTTCTTGGGTCTTGGCAATTGTTTGAAGGAGACTTCCATCCAAATCCAACAGCTTTTGGTCTGCTGCCATGATCAATGTGCACATCTAGATTTCACTTTTCTCACCTGTGAAATGCACCATTTAAATTCTATTAGACCAAGCATAATATAGGCATTAAAATCAGTCAATTAATTGCCCAATTGGCATGACAGTCCAAGTCTCATCAAGGAGACTTTTGTATTTTTCATGCCTTCCTAATAGACACATGAGCTCATTCATGTCCATTCTTGGGCAGGGAATTAACTGTTTCAGCATTCACAATTTACTTTAAGCAAATAAACACGTTCTATTTTTAGTCAGACATGCATTCAACAATTCTTTGTTTTCACAATGCATATATATATATATATATATATATATATATAATCAGAAGGAAGAGAGAGAGCAGTAAGAGTTTTTCCCCTCTTTGTCTTGTTCCATCCTAGAACCCACACCATCGCTGTGGATTTTCATGCTCTCAGCCTCTTTCACTTCACCGTGAATTCTGGACCAATCCCTCTTCATCATGACACTTAGTGTCTTCGGTCTATTTCAGACCTCTCAACCATGGAGCCTCCCCACATGGTTTGTCTCGGCTGCTAGGAACTTCACAGTCTCACTAGCACCTTTTCATTACTGCTCATTCTGAGCTCTTCAGGACAGTCACATGTCTACATGCACCCCTAGGATGCTGTCATAGTCCTCACTCCCAGCGATACCTATATTCAAACATTGAATAGATTCACATGTTTAGTTTATTTTCAATGGTTTTTATTCTTAACCAGAGCTTATATACACATGTATATTCATAAGAAGGAAATTGCAAAATAGTCCAATACTTATATGTATTGTGCGTTTCCTCTTTGGTCCACAGGATCCTACTTCACTTTGCAAGCCTTGGGATTTCCTATAGACTTGGGTGTTATGTCAGCACGCAGGTTGCTCCTCAACACCAAATAATTAATGTCCAGCTAGTACACCTTCACGCCGACTAGGAAGGAACAAATTATCCAAGCCAACATAGTTGGGTTTATTAGTCCATGCACTTATATCAACAATGCACTTATGTCAATAATACACTTATATCAACCATTCACTTATATCAACAATACCCTTATATCAACCATGCACTTATATCAACAATAAACTTATATCAACCATGCACTTATATCAACAATAAATGACCATTTCCAGGTCCAAGATCTACTATGGATCCCTAGGCATATAACAGTCCTATTTCGGTGACATCTTCACCACATCCTTTTATACATATCAAGCACAGTCAAGCCAACCCATAGTTGGGTTTATCAGACTGTCCAACCAATCCAATACACAGTTGGGTTTATCAGGCTACAGGCAACCAAGCCAATACTATAACAACCATTTACCCTTTTCTCTTTAGCATGCAACACCAAACTGCAGCTGTTTAGCCTCACAACATGCGCAATACAAGAAAACTCATCAGCGTTATTTCTCTAAAAACCGTAATCATGTTTCATATCATTCTCTATCAAGTATTAAGACACCAGGAGTGCATCCACTCCTTAAGGTGTAATCAATACTGAAAACCCTTTCATGGCTTGACATCAAGAAAGTGTGCACCCTTTTCCAGTGTGTGCCATGTAGGCCTTATGCATACTCAAGAAAAAGGGCATAACAAAATCAAAACATGCTCTGCATATGGTGTCAAAACCCCAAAAATTGTGAAAAATTTAAAATTTTTAAAAATACAGATAATCTTCATAAATGCAGTCAACTAATTGTCTTAATTAGTTATATGTTAATGAATTCATTATCTAAATTATCTACTTGATTATGTTTATCTTATAGAACAATTCTTTTTCAGTTTAATGACTTGTTTTTCTTTGTGACCACAAGGTGGAACTGTCTGGATATTCTGGGCTTACTTAGCTTTTCAACTAACGCAGAAAGTTTACCTGCTCTTATAGATTTACAGGTAAGAAAGATCCGGTGTTGCTTGTCAAACATCATTACGCATACAGATATATGTCCGTTGCAAATATAATAACTCAGTGAAAGAATATAATTGCTATTCAATTTTCAAATGCTTTACGAGGTAAAAACCATTAAATCGTTATTCTTCTAAATATGCCTTGGAATACGAGATTCAGTTCTATCAGTATTGGTGACAGATGCTTTCTATTTTTAGTTGTGATTTATAGTTATAATGCATATTAAACTCTTTGATGTTTACTATAGTCGTCATGTGGGTAAAAGTCTTAAATCCTTCTTTACATGCAGATTAGGAATGGTAGGGTTATTACGCTAAGGATCTATCATAAAATTATGAACATAAACCCTTTATGTCATAATAAGATTGATTACCCTATGGAATATGAAAGTAATGTGCAAGAGAAATAAGAGTCTTTATACCTTTACTCTAACTTCCAAAGCTTTGACAGTTTGAATAGATTATTTCTTCGTTACAAACTGCTATCCATTAGACTAAGTTAGTATGAAAGAACTAAATTCTTCTATACATGACTTATGTGTAAAATATGGTTCAGTCATGGTTATTACTTGTCAAAGGTTACCTATTGTCAAGATGGATAGTTACTATAATGCTTAACACTTGATTACAAACTTAATGGTTTATACAACACATACTCAACTGCATAATTAGAGCTATTCTTACAAGATTGATATCTTATCATGAATACGTTTTATAAAAATTCCTTTTTATAGTTATTAAAAGGCATATCCTTAATGGATTTATAACCATTGAATGAATAAACATTATGTTAATATAGTAATGGTTAGTACTAATGGCCCCACCCTTGATAAGTCTTAAGGCTTAACTATTACATTGATGAATCTTTAGTTAGTGATAAGTGACATAACCCTTGCCACCATTATAATATTTTTGTGGAAATATTATTTTGCAAAACATTAAGAATAAGGTCATGAAATGGAGTGTGCCATAAAGAAACTATGGTTTAACCTTGATCTAGGTTTTATAAACTCGTGCATTGGTATAATTTCACGCTATGATATAATCCTACCCTTTGTTCTAAGGTTTCTTTGGTTTAATCTTACAGTGTGAAGACTGGGTTGACATTCGGGATTAAAGAACCTTGTAGAAACTTTTCCCATCGCATGATTTGGATGAGAAATCAATTGAATGATTGTTCGCCGGAACTATACAGTTCTTACCCACTGCATGCAAATAATTAGTTGTCAATGTGGACTCGTCGTAGCCATTTGTTGTAAGGTTAAAAGGGCAGTCTCAAACCCTAGCTTTGACATTCCCTCCGTCGCCTTCGGGCCTCCTATCGCTCTGCTTCTATGTTCTTGTCTGCACTGTCACTTGCATCTTGTTGCTGGTAGTCTTTCTACTTGTTCTGCACCTCGTGAGCTCGTCCCGAACGCACAATAGAGAAGTGCTGTCACAAATTTGTTTGTTACTTGGGCATAGGTTAATGGTTCTTTCTTCAGGATTTCACCATCATAGCTAGCTCAATCCCGAATCTTTTGACTGTAAAAAGTTTCCTTCCTTCCTGGCCTGGCACTGAGAGTTGTGGTCTTGTGTTTCAAAGTTGCTGGGGCATAGGGTTTCACCGCAGAGTAGTTTCTTTGGCTGGAAAATAAAGTGACGACCCAATTGTATTTACTTGCTGGGCTTGCTGCTCCTATTCTCCATCGTTGTTGGTTGTTTGTTGTGTTAGTAAACTCCTTCTTTCTTGCAGCAGATGAAGGGTTTCATTCTCCTTGCGTTGGTGGTTGATCTACTGCTTGTGGGTGGTCGTGTTTCAGTAACATTCTAGGTAAGAATGCTATTAACCCTTCCATTAACTTCGTAGTTTTGTTTTATTACACAAATGTTTATTTTGGGTACAAGGTTTTAACATTATCGTTCTTCATTGTTCACAGGTGTCGACCTGTCCCTCTGCGTGGTTGGTGTGAGGCTGTGGCAACAGATTGCTGGTTCACGGGTAAGCCTTGGATATCCATGGCAATTCGTCCTTGTTTGGTCCCTTATGGGACATTTAATGGTTGGTCGCCGTGGCCTGCAAAACCCTTATGGTTTTGGTTTATTTGGATTAACTGGTTCGCTGTTTGTTTGTTGATGTTAAACCCCTTTCTTTATGCGGGGCTTCCGGCTTAGGCCGTGACTATAAATTTTGATTTTTGTTCAGTTACTGTGTAAATATGTATAAATGAAAGGAAGGGATGTTAAAGCCATACTCTTGTTGACTTGTAGAAGCCGAGAGGCATTTAGAAAGGAGCTTAAACTCTTGATTTAACAGCTCTGATGTAATTTTGATATTATAGGGTTTTTACCCTAACCCCATGATGTAAAGATGAATGTACTGTTTCTTTTTGAAAAATCTTTGGTTTACAATATAATATTGTAAATTATTTGTTTTACTTATATTGTATAACTGGTTATTTAAGCTCGGTTATTCGAGCATATCTAAGTTCGGTTAATTCGATTCTTGCAAGTTATTATATTAAATTTTTAACCTGTAAATTATTTAGGATAACTGTATAATGTTTTTATATGAACTTACCTTAACTCACTATGTTATAATAAAGTTATAATTACTGTTTTGTATTTGTTCACCTTCGGAATTTATGTAATTTAATGTTTTTACAGTTGTATTTGTGTAATTGATAGTTACATCATTTAAGTACAGAATGAGTATTAATTAATATTCATTATAGTGAGATAAGAATGTTAATTTACCTGGAAGTAATGTTGCTCCTATATATATATATATATATATATATATATATATAATCTTTATTCTTTGTCTATTTATAGATATATAATAAGATAGTATTTTATTGTTATATTCTTGTACTTCTATACTAAATAAATTATAGAAGTACCTTCTGTATTCTATATTATCTTGTTTATATTATAAAATTAATATTTATAAAATAAAAGAACAATAACAAACTGTCTATATTATTTCCTATAAAATATATTGTAGTGTTTGTTTTTAAATTATAAAGGAACAAGTTAGTATCTGTAGAACTTGTTCAAGTTTAGTTAGATAAATAATTTGGATGAATTAGTTACATTAACAGCCGTAAGTAAATTATGAAACTAACTAGTCTATCTGTAGAAGTAAATCAAAGTTTAGCTATTCTTACTCATAGTTTAGTTGCTATACAAACAGTAGTTAATTATCATAACTGGAAGGAATAAACTGTAGAGTTGAAAAGCATTTTTATTTAGTCTAACCCTACTCTATTTTAACTAATATATTCTTTTCTTGGGTTTCAAAATAAATAATAAGATTACTGAAAGTGAATACTATATCAAGAACTGTTTTATCTACCAACACATATTACTGTCAATAAAATAATATAGCTTCTTTTTCTGTCTCTAATAATCTGACATTCTCAGTCCAGATTTAACACTACTCTAGGTACAAAATGATATTTCTTCTTATAACAAATAAAAGGAAACATTATGCTATTTAGGCTAACATCTTATTCTACATTTGCATCATACTTCCTTTATATAAATACACCACCTGTGCTAGAGTATGATCTGGATTACTCCAGATGGGGAAAAACACAGGTAGGGTTTGTTTCTCATTAAGCATAATTTCATTAATAAACAAACCAAGATATTCTATCCTCTAAGTTTTTACACTATAATCTGCAAATGCATCATTCAATCACACACAGATAATAACATAGAAATTAATAAATAGTAGAACCTGTTCTTAAAGCTTGGTCGACAACAGCAATGGGAGGCCGTTCCTCCCTACCAACTCCTAGAGAGCGTTCAAACAGCGACTCCTCAGGACCCCCGAGCTTGCTCTGGTCTCCCTGGCAGGAACTAGGTGCAGCAAATAATCAAGTACTAGTCCTGAGACTCAATACCAGTCCTAAACTTATCAGTCAATTCTCTCAGCTAGCAAGCTATATCAGACCAAGTTACTGCAGTTTATCTCTCAAAACACCTTCCTTACAGTTTTCCCTTTTTCCCAATGAATTCCTTGAAATGCATTCCACCTGAATGATTCTTCTCCTGGAAAATATCTGAACAGCCTCAGCTCTCTTCATTGGGTACTTTTAAAAGATTGCCTAGGTCTTTTTGGGTTAGTTGTCATTAATTGAGCCACCTGCTCTAATCCCACTTTCTTGGGGGATCATGACCCCAAATGTAGGGAAGTTTCCACCTGCAACATAGGAAGTGTTTGAGGATGCTTCCACTTGTCTTTTTCTCTCCACCTAGTTCCTTCCACCAATTTGACCAATAACACTCTTATTAACAGCTCTCCCAAGCTGTTGTCTCCACTTTTTATTTATTAATAATAAAATATTCAGAATTACATTCCACATCTTTTGACTCTACTGAGTCATCAGTTTCTACTTAGCATTAACTTTAACATAATGTCTTAGGAATCAAATTAAAACAAATAACATTATTTTACAAAATTGGGGTATGTGACATATGGAATTTTAACAATTTGACATGCATATTCTTAGCTAGGGTCACAGAACACTTATCCATTTGCTGATGCAATATTCCTTCGTCAAGGAAGAATGGGGGCTCCCTTCTCTGAGTTGATAGTCCCTCAGTTTTCCATCCCAACTCCTTTCACATTCCATATCCACACGTCTTACTGACATAATCTATACCATCTCACTCATGTTTCTTACCAAACGTGCAGTGCAAATGGGACATTTCCAAAATGCCCAATGGAGTTTCACCCGAAACCCATTTCCAAGATAGGGAAATCCTCCCCCATGAAGTTTGGCTCCTACAAGCCATTACACATGGTCTTCCTGCAGTGTGTACCCCTGGCACATTCATCAAGTAGCCAAACAGTCAATCAATATCTACTAATACAATCCAAATTTGATTGTTCCAGAACCAAGCAATGGCATTAGTAATTAAATTCAATATGAATTTGCAATTCTGTCTACTACAGAAATTGATTTGCTTGGAAATCAGGTGATCCTCATTTGTTGGTCTCTTGTAAGTAGCACCATTATGCCCATTATACTTTTATGCTTACCAGCATAACATGAACATCTTCTTACAACACGTCCTCCTGACACAATTCTATGCAAGCCAACAATGATTGATAGTTGTCAGCAATTTCTCAATTCTAAAATTTACAAGCCCAAATTGACAACTCATTCTACATACAAACTATTTTTATAGCCATGAGACTCTTCTCATGAGGTTTGGCTCTTTCACATGGTAGATTTCGGCATTTGTGATGGTCTTACTCTCATTGCCATGCTCCAAATGGTCTACCTAAAACCTGAACTTCAGTTAGCCAAACACTTCGTAAGTCTAGATGCATATAACCTGTTTCCATTGCTGCAACAATCACTGAAGCATTTTCAGAATTATAGAATTCAAATACTTCCAGCTGTTAATCACACCAATATTACCAAAACTCATTTACTTCATGCAATCATTATTATACTAAAATTGCAAGGTCACATCATTTATGCCCAAATGAAATGTTTAGATACTCCTTACTTCACAAGCGTATCATTTGTACCACCTTGCCCTTCCATAAAGCATATTCGGTAGCCAATCAATCATGACTATCACCCTTGACATTACCAGTTTGGTTGGCCTCTTACAGGAGATTGCAGAAGTTGCTCACCAACTTTTGATTTTGGACTTGTTGCCTTATCCATTTCTCCATAGGGTTGCTGGTCACATCTGTCAGCATCAGCAACATATTCAGCCATGTCCATATTGTCGTTGGTTTTTCCACTAATTCCAACATCAATGTGATAATTATCATTAGTGGCTCATTATAATTGTATAATTCTCACTATTCTTACCAACATGTAATATCTTATGCATGCAAGGCATATCCTCATACATTTCATGTATAAAACTTGTAATCATAATTAGCAAGATAGGGTTTAACAAATTTTCCCTTTTCAAATCCCTCATCTTTGCATGGAACTCCTCTTCCACACAACACCTGGTTTGACTTCATAGTCCTTGCTATCTCTAGGCATGCAATTCCTGGATATGTCCATATTGACAGCAGAACATTTCTTTTTCAAGTAATCACTAGTACTTTGCTGCTCCGTACTCAAATTTTGGTGATTCTTCCTTGTTCCCTGTTGGATAAGCTTTCCAAATCCTATCCACATGCTTCATTCCGACCTCAGGTGTGAAAACCACACCACTTCTAACATGATGATTTTCATCAATTTTAGGAAAAATAAACAACTGCATTTTGGTCTTAAATGCTAACTTTATCCTTTTAGAATTTCTTCTCTCTTTCAGCCCTGAAATCCTGCTGAGAATTTCACTAAAACCGCTGAAATCACGGAAAAATCCACTTTGAAAAACTCAAAATTTCCTTTGCTCAAATCGGGTCTCATCCCATCTACAACTCCAACACTTTGGTGATCTAAGCAACAAATTTCTCCAATGCTCATCGGCGGCCCTATCAACAATAATTTTTTCTACATTGGTGGTTTCATCATCTAAGGTTTTGCACTGTATCGGACCTGTAGTGGTATAAGCTTCCGATCTTTATTGATGATGCCAATATGTTGGCAATCAGATACTCTAAGCGCTACCGCGTCGGTGATCGGATCCTCTACTCATAGGAAGGCTAGTTTTCTATGCTTCCACAATGGCGGCCAAGGAACCTTCTGTGTCTTATGCGGCCATAACCCTATAGATGGTCGAAACCCCTAGTCACTGCGGCATCGGCGAATGGATGCACTACTCAACGGGTGAATAGTCTCTTAGGCGGCCGCAACGACAGGTTCACCAACCGTTAATCTTTTCCAATCGGCGGTCTCATCAACTATAATTCTTTGATCTTCTAATATTTTTCGATGACGTCCATCGATGGTCTGAAGACTAAACTTCGCCGACATTTTTCCGCTGCATCGACGATCCAAACAACTAAGTTTTTCCAATGTCTCCGGTACTTAAACGAATTTTTCAGAAAATTTTATTTTCAGAAAAATCTTTTTTCCTTGTCCACAGCATCGGCGATTTCAACAACTGTAGTTTACGCAGTATCGACACTCGGGTGTGCTAACATTGGGATGTTATTCTTTTAAGCAGCTGCAACGATGGGTGGTGATCTTACTGTGGTTTCCACAGACCCCAATACTCCATCGGTTGTCGGAAGGACTAATTATTGCGGCATCGACGGTCTCATCAACTAACATCCGCCGATCACCGATGGCTTCGACAATTAGAAAAATTATTGAAATTTTATTTTCCTTCTTTGCATTGGCTCTTCCTTCAACTAAGTTTCATCGATCCACCTTGGTAGCTTCATCCTCTATTCATCGGTGAACACATCTTCTAGTCATTGGCGATGCCAACGGCTAAACTTTTCGAATCGCCGATGATCTTGTGCCTTAGAAAACTTCCAAAAATTTTTCTCCTCTGTCTTCTGCCGCATCAGCTGTCGGAGCAACTAACCGCTATGGGATTGACGGTTGGGGATTCTATCCATTGGAAGGATAGTCCTCTAGCCATCTGCAATGGCGGTGCACAATCAGCTAACCTCTTCCGATGTAGTCGCTGAAATTTTTGCTGCATCGGTAACTTGATCATATAAGCATCGGCGATGTGATCAACTAATCATAGCCGATTGCTGATGATTTCATTACTTAGAAAATTTTTCAAAATTCTTGCTCTGCCATCGCTGTCAGCGGTTCAACCCACTATAATCTTGTCTCTTCCGCTGACGTTTCAGCGATCCAAACAGCTAATTTTTGCTGATCCAAGCAACAAAACTTTGCTGCTCTAAACAACTAGCAGTCATCAGTTAATCTACTAACCTCTGCCAACATGCCATCGGTGATCCCTTCAACTTAGTGGCTTCGATCATCGATGATCAGCATTGGGTAGTCTTTCCACAAAAAGGGCCGACATATAGGAGGCCTTCGGCTGATCCTCTCTGCAACTGCGGCTCCAACTTCCACTGTTCTCTGCCAACGGCCGACGAACACATAGAAATATTTCTACAATTTTCTTCTGATTGGTCTTCCATTGGGTGAGCTTCAGACTAGCTCTTCCACTGCATCGGAAGAACTTCTCACTAAGTTTTCTGATGAGCCGACAATTTTGGCACTTAGAAAATTTTTGTGAATTTTCTTGTTATTCACCCATTTTCTCTTGGTTTCTTCTGGGCAGTAGGCAACCTACCTCTGCTCACTATTCCCCATGGCCCTCTAAGGCCCAAATGCTGCAACATAAGTTCTATCACTGCATTTTCATGGTCCATTCAGGCCCATGCTGCAACCAGAGCTCTGATACCATACTGTAACGTCCCCGACCCTCCGACCGGCAAAGAGGAAGCTCCCATAGCATTAACATGCGAGCTAAAAGCCCCATGAACATACCTAAAAATTTAAATTCTTGAACATAAAACATGCACAGATACATAATTATTCATCATACAACGGAAGCAAACATACATTCATTCTAGCATTCAACATGTTCATCATCATTCATTAGACAATAAATATAATTGCAGGGACGAAATGGTCAAGAATACTTATCTTATAAAGAGCTCATCCTGCAACCATCTATGTCACTGCAACGTTCCACCCAACCATAGGCCAGTGTGCTCCTTAATCTCTCAGCAGCGTTGCCACCCTCGAGCTAGGCATGATTCCCCAAGGAATAAGGGACAAGCAGGCTTACACGTAGCCAAGGATACACAACATAGTAGATCAGCCAAGACAACATAGTTGGGTTTGTCAGGCCATCAAGGAGCTGGAAAAGGCTAATTGCTAAGTTGGTGATCTCATTGTAGAGCTAAGGATACCTACACCAGAACTAGCATGGATTCTAGAACACCCACACACACCGAACACAAGGAAATAAGTCCCTTCTCTGCTACACAGTCCCTCAGGCCCTGACCTCCCTCCCAGTGCTATTTAGGGGATTGAGGAAAAGAAAGCCAGCCCCCTAGCTCTGTTTGTGTGGTTCCCCAAACACACCAGATTTATCAAGCACATTGGGCCCTCATTCACCACTCCAATGCAGTCCGAGGACAAAACCACTGCGTGCATGTAGAAACCATCTATTAAAGCTTTAACAAGGGATATACAACTCCCTGGATCGTTCTTGGCCTTATCGTGGCCAAAACGATCCCACAACAACCTATAACATCCCAAATCACAAGAGAAAACGCAGCCAACCAAAATGTAGGTACTCCCATCAATCTACAGCCGATACCACCATAAAAAGGGGAAAACACAGTAAATCCAGACGTGGAGGAGACTACAGCTAGCAATCAATGAGGAAAACATAGCCACGATCTCCAAAGGAAGGACGGAGCAATACACAATCTGATCATACCAAGGGAAAATTGGTTCTCTGTGTGAATGGAAGAAAGAATAGAACTCTCGACCATCAATCAGTGTGAGAGAGGGAAAAACATGTAAGCTGACTACCAATTTGTAAGGAGAAATGCCCACCTCAAATCCGTAGGGGAAAAACACACATACCCACCGTCTCCCGGGCATGAATGACTCTGTACAGGAAATCGTGGTTGACAGTGGAAAGAACTCGTTCCTTAGCTCCCTTCCTAGATCCAAACGACGTTGAATCCTATGCGTGAGGAGGTGAACAGAAATGATGCGGAGAATAGGAGAGTGGAAAAAATGTCCCCTCCTATTTTCCTTGCCCACGTGAATGGATGACTCAGCTGGTGGAGCGTGCATGGGGGCAAGCCTACCACCCCCCCACTACCCAACGGAATAACTACCCTCAACCAAAATCAGGGTTCTTCAATGGGTGGCTGACACATGGCTTTTCCCCATAGGTTCTAGGTTTAACAATCCCCCCTTACCCTTGGGAAAATCATGCCCTTTTCAATGTATTTGCAGTGAACATAGCTGGTTGGGTTCATTTAATTAAAATGCACATTTACATGATGACCAACTTAATATGTGTCATATACCATGATATACCATCGACAATGATTTTGTTCACTGAAACATAACACAACCGAATCGATGGTGGGGATTTTTCCTTTAGCTCCACACCACGATTCATTACAATATATACATCACATACATTAATGCAAACGGGGTCAAAACCGGGGTGTTACATGAACTAAATGGAAATGTGAAAAAATAGTGGAAGTATTTACTATGGTTTAGTATGCCCACAAAGCAGGATATAGCATAATGTGCTAGTTAGACTTACTTTGTCTGACAATATTTTGTAAGATGGCCTTGAGAGATTTATTACTAACCTCCACTTAGCCATTTTCCTAGGGATAATAAGACAATGAACGACTCTATTTGAACCCAAATTTTAGTGCTAATTCTATCATCATTTTATTCTAAAAGTGACTACCACGATCTCTGACAATATCCTTAGGAATCCCAATTCAAGCTATAATTTGATTGAATATGAAATGGGCTACAATCTCACCATCAACTTTAACAATTAGCATGGCCTTTGCCCACTTAATAAAATAGACCATGTCCACCATGATATTGTGGTTCCCCCCAACCTAATATGTGTTAAAATCCATGAAATCAACCCCCCACTTAGTGAAGGGACTGACAATTATGTATGGATACAATAGAGAAGGATGGGAGCACATATTGTGAGATAACACTTGACAAGGGTGACATCTCTTGACTGCATTAACAAAATCTTTAAAGATGGAAAACCAATAATAACCACCTCACAAAATTTTTCAAGTTGTCACAAGCCCAGATAAGTGACCACCATATGTCCCACTGTGGCATTCATTCAACATAGTGTTTTCTTCCTCATGGGTTAAACAACGACACATAACAGAATCCACCCCTCACCAATACAAAGTGTAGTTGATGATGAGGTATTTTTTGGCTTAATGGCGTATATGTCATCGTTCCTCCCTCAAAATATGCGAGGGGACTTTAGAATCTGTAGATAAAAAATAATGTCTCCATATGAGGGGTCCAAATATGAGATAAGGAAGATATGATCATCAACAAATGAGTCCTTGTAAACGGTATCCTCATCTTTCCTAAGAAAATCGAACATTATCTTCAGAAAGACCAAATACTTTTTAGATTTTGCAGATACAAAATTGAGATCAAACTCTTGCAAAATGACAACCCATTTATTATACTTCCCCCCAATAATGCTTCTTTTCAAGGAAAATTGAAATGGATTGATGTCTTCCATGACAGTAGTCTTTCGAAGTAAACTATAATGACGCAACCTATGGATTGCATGAATAGTCAAAAGGGACCATTTTTCCACATGAGAATATTTATGTTCAGAATATATGATATTTCAACTAAGATAATAGATAACATGCTCATGGAGTTCATCATCCTCCTGAAATAGTAAAATACCAACCATATTTTGAGATGCGACGATATAAAGCATAAAATATTTGCTATGGTTAGGAGGACGAAGCAGAGTAATCAATTCTAGGTCTTTCTTAAGGGAATCAAAGGACTCCTAGGCTCTCTCATCCCATACAAATAGAGCATTATTATTCAAAATATGCATACAAATTTTAGTAATGCTGGCATAGTTCGCTATAAAATTATGTACAAAATTGGCTTTTCCCTGCATGATATCAAACAAAATGAAATGGTTGACCTCATTAAAGCATTTTCCATATCTAGCTTAATTGCCATACCTTGTTGTTTGTGTTCCAGGATGGAATGGATAGCTTCTTGAACGATGATTATATTATCCATGATATATATTCCAGCAATGAATCCTCCTTGCACATCCGATATAATTTTAGCCATAATCTTTTTCATTTTAGTGGCAAGAATTTTGGTGAGAGGCTTATAGGAGGTGTTGCGTAAGGAGATAGGACAGAATATTTCTATCAACAAGGGATTTTTTTTCTTTAGGGATCAAGGCCAAAACATTGAATTTTTTGGCTCCTCTGATTTTGTCTTTTTTCCTAGTCTAAAGTTAGCATTCTTCTGAAGTCCTCTTTGATGATGTCCCAGGAAGCTCGGTAGAAGTTGATCATGAATCCATCTTGTCATTGAGATTTTTTAGGATGAAGGGTCCATATTGCTTCAATAATTTCATGGTCTATCATAGGTTTTTCAATATCCTCATTCTCTTTAACATAAGTGTTGGGGTGAATACCTAAAAGAATATCAGCTTGGGAGATAGGGTCCGTATATCCACTATATGAATATAAAATATTGAAATGTTGTAGAGCCAACTTTTTGATAGCATCCTAACCATTGTTTTTTTGTTGTTGCTATATTTCAATTATTTTATGAAATTGAAGCTTATTTGAGTCTTTGTTTGTTTATGAAAGTTATCAGTATTCTTATTTCCCCCTTTTATCCAAAGTTGGTGATATGTTATTCTCCATTTCTCTTCCTAATGTCTGGTTTCTTTTAGCATTTCAAGGTTTGGATATTTTTCTTGGGAAATGGATTCATAAGTAATCTCTTCGCATTCCATTCTTGACATTACAACAAATCCTGGAATTAGCGTCCCTTTTTAGTGTAATTTTTTTTACATTGAGTGGTCAAACTAGACGCTAAATGGGACGCATCATGGAAAAAACATAAAGCATCTCAAAAAATTCTTTTTTTGCTTCCTAGATAGCATCCTTTATGGCATCCAAAATAAAATCTACTTTTTTTCTTCCAGAATAGCGTCTAACTTTGCTTCATAAACAATGTCAAGGTTTGCTTCCTAAATAACGTCCTATTTTGCTTCCTAGCAAGTGTTCACTTTTGATTCTTAAATGACATCCCCGTTAGCGACATATTTCCATATTTTATTATAGTATAATAGATTGTATAAGTTCACAATATATTATCTATCATGTTATGAAATCCACAAACCTTTTCTAGGAATTTTGAACAAAACTCAAGAAATTGGCTTAATGGGATTGCAAAAATCACTATTCCCTAGCAATCGTAAGTGTACCACTATATGATACCTATCAAAAACAATTATCTTAGTGTGGATGCCAAGGATATAGTAGATAAGCATGGTCATCCTAGAGCCATGTATAAGTGGAGCAATAAGGAGAATCAAAAGAGGATGATCAACCCACTAGTTGGTGCTGTTATATTTTTATCATTTAAGCTAGCATTAACTTAGGATCTTAACTGAGATAATAACAAGAACATCAATAAAACACATAAGAAAATGAACACAAATATTTTCCTCAGGGAAACCATAAAGGATAAAACCCTGCAACTTCCTCAGAGATAGAATCAACAGCAAATAGCAAAACCCCAAAAACAGTGAGATGATATCCCGACAACAGTAGCCTCTTTCTCTCTAGCCCCAGCAACTTCTTCTTCCTCAGCTATGTGCTACAACTGAGTGTGTGTTAAATAGAGAGGCTCACTCTCTATTTACACTAATTCCTGACTTGACAATGACTCACTAGGGCCGACTTCTCTAGGAGAGTCTAATAACCCTAGTCACCCCAAAACTACAGGGACTTTAACCCTTGGACAATAGGAGGGTTACCCACAATGAATTGACATGACTTGTTTACATTATAGAACATCCCGATAGGAACATTAGGGCATGACATGACTCAAATACATTATAGACACTTCCCGGAATAAACATCGGGATACAAGACATAATATATACAAGTGAATACATTTTGAAGTTACAAATACATCAACATTCCCTCTTAACTAGGAAGGTATTCTTTCGACACAATTTTTCAGCACTGGTCTTCTTCTTTGTATCAATTGGATCATCTCATCATCTTCATATTCAAGTTGTCTTCATCTTCAAGTCTTCTTCGTCTTCAAGTCTTCTTCGTCTTCTTCATCTTCAAGTCACCTTCGTCTTCAATTCTTCTTCTAAGTCATATTCTTCTTCAAGCCTTCTTCATCATGGGATCTGGATCATCATGACTACTAGATCATCACTACTGGATCATCATAACTATATCATCATCAAA
Organism: Pseudotsuga menziesii; assembly: GCA_001517045.1. Lineage (NCBI taxonomy): Eukaryota > Viridiplantae > Streptophyta > Pinopsida > Pinales > Pinaceae > Pseudotsuga > Pseudotsuga menziesii. The sequence goes on from LPNX010185168.1 coordinate 539,263, forward strand.
TCTAGATCATCACTTGATTTGGATCATCATCAAGTCTGGATCATCATAATCAGTGCTATCTCAAAATGGTGCTATCTCTTAATTCTTCTCGTCACAGGAAGTTCTACAGAGCCAGCCCTTTTTCACGCTGGTTGTAGGCCTACCCTTCATGTAGGTCTTCAACACTTATATCTGACACTAAGTTAGAATGGCCCACCCAACTCTTATATCTAACCTCATCTTTTTAGAAAGGCACACCCAACACTCACATCTGACCTCATCTTGTCAGAAAGGCCCAACACTCACATCTGACCATGTGTAAACACATCGCACTAGAATGGATCAACACTTACATCCGACCTCATGTTGTCAGAAAGGCTCTGCACTTACATCTGACCTCATATTGTCAGAAAGGATTTGCACTTACATTCGATCATGTTCAAAAACATCACATTGAAAGGGCTCTCAGTCCCAGATTGAGGATTCCTAGTAACTAACCAGGTGCCTTCATTCTCCCAGAGAATGGAATCAGCAATTATATCTGATCAAGTGGGAACACGCCCCTCAATCACATCAGAATGGCCATGCACTCACATCTGATCATGTAAGACTACATTCCACAGTCATATCAGAATGGCCCTTAGTCCCAGACTGAGTATTCCTGGTAACTGACCAGGTGGCTCCATTCCAAGAATGGAATTCAACACTTATATCTGATCATTTAGGAACCAATCCTACAGTCACACCAAAATGTCTCAACACTCACATATGACATGGAAGGAACCAAATCCTCTCACCATGACAGAATGGCTTAGCCTTTACATCTGACCATGGAAGGAACCTAATCCTCTCACCATGTCAGAATGGATCTAGGTCTCATCCTTTCCCTTTGGAGGGAACCTCGACCTAGAGAACACCAAGATTCTCCCTGAAGTACTCAAACTTCACTCTGTCCAATTGCTTCGTCAACACATCAGTTATCTATTTATCCGTCACAACATACTAGAGCTTCACTGCTCCCCTCTGCACCATATCCCTAATATAGTGATACTTGATCTTGATATGCTTTGACTTGTCATGGAACATTGGGTTCTTTGACAACTTCACACAACTATGGTTGTCGCAATATATACAAGTAGCATCCAACTAGAGATCAAATAAATTAGACAGTAGATTTCTTAGCCACACTGCCTTGCAACTGGCTGAACAAGCTGTGACATATTCTGCTTCAGCTATACTCAATGCCACACATGACTTATTCTTGCTAAACCAAGAGATCACACCTGATCCCAAACTGAAGTAGCATCCTAAAGTGCTCTTCCTACCGATGGCACTGCCTACCCAATCTAAATCAACATAACCCTCCAGGTTAATCTTTTGATTTTCCTCATACTTGAGCCCATAATCAATTGTACCCTTCAGGTACCTCAAAATATGCTTTGCAGTAATCAAGTGAACATGTCTCGGATCTATCATGAACTAGCTCAAGGTGTTCATAGAAAAGCAAATATCTAGTCTTGTGTTCATTAGGTACATCAAGGACCCAATCATTTGATGATACATCGTAGCATCAACCGCTTCTGATGAAGCATCACTCAATAGCTTCAGCTTCGATGCCATAGGTGTGGTTATGGCCTTGCAGTCCATCCTCCTGAATCTCTTCAAAATATCTACTGCATAATTCCCTTGTCCAAGGAAGATTCCATCCACATTCTGCCACACCTCCATGCCTAGGAAATAGTGTGTCGAACCCAATTCTTTCATTTCAAACTCGGCAGCAAGTTTCCTCTTCGTATCAGCAATCAACCCATCCATACCTATTACAAACAGATCATCCACATATAGTAGGAGTATCATTGGATTTCCATCTTCAACCTTGTATTAAAGGTTGGAATTTGCTTTACTCTTGGTAAAGGCCAAACTTTATAGAAAGCCATCAATTCTACTGTACCATGTCCTGGGTGCCTGTTTCAAACCGTACAAGGATTTTTTCAATATACACACATGAGACTCCCTATCATGTGTCTCAAAACCGAGTGGCTGATCCACATACACTTCCTCTTCTACTACACCATTCAAGAAAGCAATCTTGACATCCATATGGTGTATCTTCCATTTCATTACTGCAGCCAGAGAAAGTACCGATCTGATGGAAGTGTATCTAGATACAGGGGAAAAAGTTTCTTCATAATCTATTCCTTCTTTCTGGGAGAAACCATGAGCCACAAATCTTGCTTTATATTTCTCTATGCTGCCATCTGCAACATGCTTGATCGTGTAGATCCATTTGGAAGTTACAATGGACTTCCCTTCTAGTCTTGGGACAACATTCCAAACATCATTCTTCATGATCGATTGATACTCTTTGATCATAGCTTCCTGCCATTATGTCCTTTATGTCGCTTCTTCATAGTTGGAAGGTTCTTTATCAATAATGTCACATAGCAATGCTACATAACTGTAGCAGGACCTAGTTCTCTCTCTTCCTTTGTGTGTTTCTTCTAAAGCTCCATATATTTCTGCACCTTGAATAATTTCACGTACCCAAGTAGGTTTCCTCTTGTGAGGATTCTTCTCCTGAGGTGGATCTACAGGTTCTTGAGGTTCTTCTAATTCTCAATCTTCTTCTTGAATTTCTTCGTTCATGGTTGTATCATGAATTCTGGGTGCTCTTGTTTCTTCAGGTTCTTCAGCTGGTCTCTTCCTGCATTTGATGCAGGCTGAATCTTCATCAAATGTTACATCTCTACTAATTTCAATCTTCTTGAACCCTGGGAAGTATATTCTATAAGCCTTCGAGCTTTTAGAGTATCCCACAAATATACCCTTCTTTCCTGAAGGATCTCATTTCGTCCTCTTTTCTTTCGGAATGTGTATGCATATAGGACAGCCAAATATTCTGAGATGGCTAACTTCTAGTTTCTTACCAGAGAAGACTTCTTCAGGTGTCTTGTTCTCGAGTACTCCGTGTGGAGTACGATTCTGTACATACACCACTATTCTTGCAGCTTCTGCCCATAGATGCATGGGAAGATCTTGATCATGAAGCATGGCCCTTGCTACTTTCATGATCGTTCTATTCTTTCTTTTTGCAATCCCATTCTATTGTGGATTATATGGAGTGGATAACTCCCTCTTAATCCCTAAGTCTTTGCATAGCTCTTTGGATTCATTTGATGTATATTCTCCACCATTATCTGACCGAAAGGTATCGATATTCTTTTCAGTGTGGTTCTCGATCAAGGCTTTGAATTCCTTGAAATTGCTGAATACTTCATCTTTGTTCTTCATAAAGTATGTCCCTGTCTTTCTAGAAAAATCATCAATAAAAGAAACATAGTATACATACCTGCTTAGTGAACTGGATGACAATGGACCGCATACATCGGAGTGGATGATTTCCAAGATTCCTTTTGCCTTGCTCTCACTACTTGGAAATGTCTTCTTTTTGTTCTTCCCTTTCGCACATCCTTTGCATACACCTTCATGTTTTGTCTGCATTTCTAGGAGACCTTCAACATCTTTAATTGCAAGTGGTAGTGCTCTGTAATGCACATGTGCAAGCCTTCTATGCCAAAGCTCATTTGGTTCTACCGAGTCATGAACCAAAGCTTGTTTTGGTTGGCCCTTCAATTTGTATAGTCCTCCTTCTTGTTCCCCAATCACTACTGCATCATTGAAAGAATTTCCCTTTGGCCACATGAGGACTTGGCCATCTACAAATGCAACCCTCATTCCTTTTGCATCCAATGCAGATATGGAGAGGAGGTTCTTCTTTAGTCCAGGTACAAACAATACATTTTTCATCTTGATAGACTTTCCAGAGTCTATCTTGGAAAGTCTATCTTGTATGATGATTCACCGCTACCTTTTATTAGATACTGGTAGTCATCTACGAGTTTCACCTTGTGAGGTGATTCATGTTCAGATAGTTTCACAAAGGATTCCTTGAATCCTGTCATATGTTTGGAAGCACCACTATCTATAAGACAATCATTTCTGCAATGCGTGATAGTTCCCGTGAGAGCGAAAATCAAAACATATTCTTCATCACTTGAAGAATAATCACTGTCTTGTCTATTTCTCTTTGTGGAAGGTTCATCATCCTCTGTAGCATGAGCATGATGTGTTCTCTTATTTCCCTTCTTCTTGTGAGAGCTACTTTTGTTTCTAGGACAATCTCTAGTAAAGTGTCCTCTTTCATCACATGTATAACAAATGAACTTAGACTTATCTCTAGGCTTTCTAAATTTATTCCTTTGATGAGAGTACTTACCTCTGTGGTGGCTAGAGCCGGTTTTCTTGGATTGTACTATGAGAGCTTGATATTCACTTCCCATCTTTTCTTCTCGAGCTGCTATCCGAGCTTCTTCTTAAGAGCATTCTTCCCATAGTCTTCTGAACTTGACTAACTTTTTTCTGGCATAGATCCCTTGAATGAAAGAGTCCCATGTCCTAGGGAGGCCATTCAAGGTGGTCATTACAATCTCTGCATTCTCCACTTCTTCATATACTGCTTCAAGTTGTTCTTTGATCTGGGAGACCCTTGTGAAGTATGACTGTATGGTCTCCGCATTCTGCATCTTCACATTCTTCAATTGGTTCCTTAAGGTCATCTTCTGGTTCATGTTCTTTCCTTCAAACAATTTGGTTAGGGAATCAAACATAGCTTTAGGTGTCTTTAGGGAGGACACCTATGGTATGAGGTGATCCTTTATTGAATCAGCAATAATTATCTTAGCCATAAACAACTTCTTCTTGTGTAAGGCCTTAGCCTCATCTCCCTCTAGAACTGGAATCTCCTCACTGATGTAGGAGTCCAACTCATTTTCTTCCAGGACTAGGGAGATCCTATACTTCCAGGCTCGAAAGTTATCAGCTCCCTCAAGCTTTTTATCAAGCTTGCTATGATGAGACATCTTAACTGAGAACCTCAAATGGAAATACAAAAGATTTAGATCTTACCAGGTTAAGATGTCGGATCTGGATCTGGAGCAGAATCTCTGCAGTGCTGGTTTAGGAGCAGATTAAGGTTTCACTTTCCTAGAGTTCTGTCTAACCAAATGATTTGATATTGATATCTAAGCTCTGATTTTGAGGAGGAGATCAATCGAGGCCTGGGCTCACTAAAAAATTACACTTCTGTGGAAAGCCCTAATTTTCGGCACTAGTGTCGGGTCAAAAATTGAAAATGCTCAGAATCAGATTCTGCTTCGACAGAAAGATGTGCCCTAGGGAGGAGAGTTAGTCCAACCTTCTTTTGCTAAGAATATATGGAGAGAGATCCAAAAATTAGGAATCCCTAGTTTCCACAGCCGCATAGTGTCTTCTTCTCAGGTTGGCTCTGATACCATGTTAGAATTTTATCATTTAAGCTAGCATTAACTTAGGATATTAACTAAGAAAATAACAAGCACATTAATCAAACACATAAGACAATGAACACAAATATTTTCCTTGGGGAAACCATAAAGGGGAAAACCTCGCAACTTCCTCAGAGATAGAATCAACACCAAATAGCAAAGCCCCCAAAACAGTAAGATAATATCCTGACAACAGTAGCCTCTTTCTCTTTAGCCCTAGCAACTTCTTCTTCCTCAGCTATGTGCTACAACTGAGTATGAGTGAGTGTGTGTTAAATAGAGAGGCTCACTCTCTATTTATACTAATTCCTGAATTGACAATGACTCACTAGGGATGAATTCTCTAGGAGAGTCTAATAACCTTAGTGCCCTGGAACTACAGGGACTTTAACCCTTGGACAATAGGAGGGTTACCCACAATGAATTGACATGACTTGTTTACATTATAGAACCTCCTGATAGGAACATCAAGGCATGACATGACTCAAATACATTATAGACACTTCCCAGAATAAACATCGGGGTACAAGACATAAGATATACAAGTGAATACATTCCGAAGTAACAAATACATGAACAGGTGCTTCACATGGATCCTATCCACCATGGGATGAGAAAAGTTCCTTCTTCCATCAATATAATGAGTATCCACAAAGACAAATGGTTAGGATATTTTTTGTTGCCAATTCATAATGTTTATTCACTTCCCAGGGTGATGTTGCAATTCTTGCACTGGGATATCTACATGATCCCCAACATCATTGGATATAAGCATATTCATGGGCCATAGAGCATAAGATGAGGTTGTATTTTTATCTTTTTTTTTGGAAAACCATGCATGATTTGAAACACTGGGAGAAGGAATAGAATCAGATATAATTAACAAACTACAATCATGAAAGGGCATAGGACTATACTCTATATTCATTGGGAAGATGTTGGAAATGGGTATAACTGCCTAAGGACTATGAACAACATCCATTTAAATATGAATGCAAAACATTCCATGTCAAATGAATACTCAATGGTAGTGAGATTACTGTTTCTAACACAAAGAAATAAAGAAGCCAAAAATGGAAGCTCCAGGGGGATACACATAACATTAGAATGAAAAATCAACACCCTAAAGAAGTTCAATCTAGATTTCACATTGTAAACAAGAAAGAATTCATAATATAGACAAAATTGTCTGTGGTCATAAAATAGGTCATATTTCACTTACCTATATCACAATTTGATTACTTTATTGGTAAGGTTTCCAATGATCATGTCCATCCCTATTATTACCAAATCCACCATACTTTGTTCATTCATAATTCCTAACAAGTGGTTGTGCATCCCTTCCACATGGTGCCTCATAGTTATCACATCGTCTAGATACTGGAGGTTCATATTTAACTGTTTGTCTTATAGGTGGCTCATATTTACGGGGTGGCTCATTTCTAAGGATTATTTAGAAAAAAATTGATAACTATTCCTCGAGTAAAAATTATATATCCTAAAGATACAACTCTATATATTATCTAAAGACTCGAACTATATATAAGGACTTCCTCTTAAGAGATCCAAATAAAACTACCTAAATATTAAATACTTCTTCTTAACCCTCAAGGGATATAAACAACAAACTAAAACCCTCTTATTATATTAATAAAAAAACCCCAAAAAATAAAACCAACTATTAATACTTAAGATTCATACTTCCACCAACTTCTTATTCTTCTTATTACTCTTTTGACTTTGAAATGCTTTACCTAAAGAGACTAAAGAGATCCTTCCAACTTCTGATCCCTTGTTCTTCTAACTAAAAGGCACAAGCAAAGAGAAAGGCTCTAAAGGAGGGGTTGAGTAACGATGTTTCCCTTTTCTAAAATATCGTGGTCAGGTTTCTAGCGATCACGTTCATCCCTATTATTACGAAATCTACCATACTTAAGAGATCCAAATAAGACTACCTAAATACTAAATACTTCTTCTTAACCCTCAAGGGCTATAAACAATAAACTAAACCCCTTTTATTATATTAATAAAAACCCCATAAAAATAAAACCAACTATAAATACTTAATATTCATACTTCCACGAACTTCTTATTCTTCTTATTACTCTTTTGAATTTCAAATGCTTTACCTAAAGAGGCTAAAGAGATCCTTCCAAATTCCGATCCCTTGTTCTTTTAGCTAAAAAGGGCAAGCAAAGAGAAAGGCTCTAAAGGAGGGGTTGATCAAGTACTAAATCTCACCTTTTGCAACACTCTTGAAGTAGTTAACCTTTCTAAAGCAGGAATGTACCGCTCCAACTGCACTTCTAGGAAAAGAGAAGCTGAAGATAATCATCACTAAGTTTAGAGAGCTTGCCTAGCAGTGGAAAAACTTTCTTAGCAAGATCTAAAAGGTGGAAATCATTTTCCAGTAGATGATACGAATCCTTCACTTCTTGTGGAACATATGTCAAGACACCTTTGGAAACCTGACACACAATGAAGAAACCAGTTACACAAAAAATACATTAACAAAAGGCATGGCTTCCAAATTTCAATACATTATAAACGAAATTATGTCACATGTTAAAACAAAAAATTGTACAAGCAGAGAGCGCATAGTAGAATACTGGTGCTCTGACTTCTTAGCAACTTAAATAAATGCCTTTCAATTTGATTTTTAGAAATGTTAAGAATCTCCTTACCTATTATACTTACCAGTACCAGTTCAGAAATAAGTGTTGGGCATGATAACTGGAAAAACCAAATATATATCAGAAGACAAAATAATGATGCATTCTTCATATGTCAATGCACATAAGATTACAACACAGTTCAAAGAACCTCTCATGAGTAACTGCAGTGATGGATAAATATCTCTATTGGAAAGCATATATGCATGCTGCCTCAGCCTAAGTAAATGTATGTGTTATAGTTCAAATTAGAGTTCAAATTCAAAACGATTGTAATGTAATGTAGAACAAAATGTGGTAAACTATTAAATATTTTACTACATCAATCCAACTTATAGCTGAGCAAATAATTAAGTAAAACATAGCATATCCTTACCCTATTTTTATAATCAGAAGTACCATAAGCCAACCACTAAATGGCACAATAAACTAAAAATGACTTGTCCTCGGTCCAGCATAAGTAGCATAACTGGCATTGCTGCAATGGGTGGTTGGTTTTATTTCTCACATTGAGAGCTAGGATGTTCTCATGTTATTGCGTGCTAGGAACTGACCTTTTCCACTTCAATGGCACAATCATGGATTTATGATGCTGGCAAGATATTTGTTCTTAATAAATTGAATGAGACAGGAATGAGAGATGAGAGGTAGACAATACCAGTCTCAAACCTTCCTTTCAAGCATAAGGCAATGGCACTGACCCTCTTTCCTCTTTAGCTAAGGTCGGTGGCCTGAGAGATTGGATCCTTCTATTCACTGGAATGAGAGATCGGATCCTTTCATGAATATTATATTTATACTAATGACTATTCATAATTATTATAGTGAGCAAATCTGAGCTAAGACCGACCACGAGAGGGTTTTAGAGGCATGAAACTCTATCCGTCAATAAATCTATTTCTTACTAGCCATAAGGAAGGTCACAGAGAACATCTCACCGCTATTTCATTTTTATGTAAATTAATTTTAATAGTTTGGGATAGTAATTCAAAGAGAATGGGAAGGCAAGCCGAATTAATTGATTTTATTTCTCATGTTGAATTTCCCAAGTTCCCCTGGATAGCTCGTGCTTCATGCTTGCAAGGAGATTTGAGCCATTTCATCTCC
>LPNX010185168.1:553383-670753 GCA_001517045.1 Pseudotsuga menziesii
CTAGTAAGACAACCCAAGAGCCATACAAATAATCATGTTTAAAGCCTCTTCACATGCCTACACAATTAAGAAACAATACCATGTAAGAATGTTTGTCAAGGTTTCTATATCATTCCCTTGCTTTCGCACGTGGGGATAAACCTCACCATTGATTTGTAGGATGTATGCCATGTGAAACATCAATGCAAGGAGTCTCATTGAGAACCCTTTCAGATGCACTTTCATTTAAATATCATTCCTTGTCGGTGTACCACCATGTTTTCAATTCCCATCTTCCCACATGCATGTCTACCACCTATCGACTTTGAATCTTGCCATGGGTTGACTGTATGGGGGGATTGTAAGCACTTGTATTCAGGAACATCTCTACTCTATGTTAAAGAATGAATCCTCTCATATTTTATATTTTTAAAAATTATTTTTTCAACCACCATAGGTATGGCCATTAAAAACCCTTAGAAACCCAAACAATTGGTGTATTGTTAGCCTCTATATTAATGTCATGAGTATCCCCATTTATAAAATCTCATATTATAGCTTTAAAAGTATGTTGACACACCAATGATCCACCACAAACATGTCTTCTTATCAGGTTGACCTATTGTAGTTGAAACTTCTATAGCATTGGATTCCTCAACCATGCTTGATCCTGTACTCCTTCTTTGTTTCAAACTCTCATATATGGTAGCTAGGTTTCTAACGTCACACTTCCTTCTCACAAAAGGAGCTATCTCCTATAGGGAGTTATCATAATTGTTTGGACGCTAATTGGGACGTTAATTGGGATGCTAATTGCAACGATAATTGTGATGCTAATTCGGATGTTAAGTGGGGCATTAATTGAGATGCTAATTAGCCTCCAAAATAGAGCCAAGTTTTAATAAGGGATGCTAATTGGGATGTTAATCAGGAAGCTAATTGGGATGTTAATTGGGACGCTAATTGGGATGCAAATTGGGACGCTAATTGAGACGTTAATTAGGATGCTAATTAACGTCCAAAATAGCGCCAACTTTTAAAAAAGGATTCAATTAATGCCATTAAAAGTGCCATCCCGTGAAAAAGCATCCACTTTATCGAAAAAATGATGAAAAATACACTAAAAGTGATAGTGGACGCTAAAAAGGAAGCTAAAGGGACACTAATCACCGGGTTTTGTTGTAGTGTGAGTGGAGAGAGTCAAGTCTTTCTTGGATATTATTTTTTATGGTGGAGGGTTCAATGAAGGAGGAGGTAGCCCAATTTTTTAGAGCAAAATGGACAACCCTAAATTTTGATTCTCAGATGAAGCTGGGGGAACCAAAGAAGGTGGATTTCTAGTATGAATGAATTATATCGAGAGTCTTGACATTGTGTATCCAAATAGGGTTGAATCTAAAGGGGATACGGCCAATATTAGTGAGAGGGGAAAGGGAAAAGGAGATAGGTTTGTGATCAGAGGTTGTTGAAGAAATAATGTAAGAAGATGGAAGTAAATATTTTTGAAGGAGGGAAGTACTTATCAGAAAATGATCAAGTCTTGCGTTGATGTGTCCTGGTCCTCTCCTCTTGTTGTTCCATGTATATTTCCCATTTTTGGGGATGGTATCCAAATGGTCTAGATCAGCCATCAGATCTTCAAGCTTTTCTCCAAAGGGATCCCTGATGAGCGAGCCTCCTTTTTTTTCCATACTTGATTTCGTAGTGTTGAATTCCTCAGCGATGATAATGTATTTCCCTCGAAGCTCTATATTTATTGAGAGTAAAGAGTCACATAAGGACAACTTATCTCTATAATGTGTAGGTCAATACACATTACAAATAAATGTTGAGTCTTGATTTCTTTCATTTTGAATTTCTCACAACAGGAGTGGAGCCCGAAATTCGATGGCAGAATCCGATGACATCCGACGTATCGTACGGATGTGTCAGGCAACAATGATGAAAAGTACTAAGCCTTTTGAATTATTTTAGCGTCATCAAATTTCATACGGAATAGGAATAGGTTTTTTGACAGTGATGTCATTAGAAAATGTGACAACTATATCATCAGATTTTCGAGACTAGTGCGTAGGTTTTTCGACGGATATGTCGTAGGAGATTCGACGGCCTTGCGTAGGTTTTTCAACGGATATGTCATAGGAAATTTGATGGCCTTGCATAGGTTTTTCGATGGATATTTCGTAGGAAATTCAACTGCCTTGTTGTAGGAAATTTGACAGCTTTGTGATAGGAAATTCTTCTAACTATTATAAGAATAATAATTTAGATAAAATTTGTCCTTATAATGGCTTAGAACGTTATATTTCTAGTTTTTAAACATTAGAAAATTTCGTTTGGTTTTGACATCTTAAATGACCATTGACCAAAAATATTGGGTCATAGAACTTAAATTGTAACTCTCAATTTTGTCACACATAGTAGTCCAATAGATAATTCTCATAGCCAAAAGTACTTAATCTTCAAGAAAAATAAACCTTGAAAATAATTGTAAATCAACAATCCTTGTGCCCCAACTATATGCCTATGCATGTGGTGAGGTTGATTCCTTTCTGATGCGATGCAGTATGCGTTAATGTGTTAGATCACACTATAATAAAATTAATATTCTTATGACCATGACAAAGGAAATTTAGGTGCTTAAATTTTTCTATGTTACAAAATAGTCATGTTGGACCCTACAAACCATCTTCTTCATTTAGAAGTGGTTTGTAGGGACCATCTTCTTCATTTATTTTTCATAATTGACTCTCTGTTGTATACACTTATTCTAGATCAATGAGCCATTGATATCCTAAAATTAAGAACTTGCCAAATCAAAATCTCATGTCTTCTTCATCTTCAACTTTACTTCAATATTTCCATCTTTTTCTTATTTATACTCTTCTTGATCAAGATATGTGTCCACATGTTGAGATTTTTTTTAGTGGATAAAGTATCTACCTCCTTACTTCTTGGTCAAGATAACCACCTCACCATACCTTTCGTTTGTGTACATCTTTTGATAATTCAATCTTGTGGGGTTTTGCGCACTTGATCCCAATGAATTGGTCATGTATCTATGCATATGGCTTCCACATCTTAGTGGGATTTGCGCACTTCCAATACTTGAACGCATATTCTCTATATACTTCTTTAAACTGGAAAAATTGCACACTTATTGATCTCTATGTACATCTTCAAACTGGCTTCACTACCTGATGGATCTTGCACACTACTAAGACTTGCATACACTTTTATATATTTATTCAAACTAGATTCAAGTTTTCATGCTTCTTGCTTAATATTAACATACTTATTCTTTGACATCAATATCCATATTATTAGTTTGACATCAATGACAATACTAAAGTTCAACAATCTCCCCCTTTGGAATTGATGTCAACACCAACTAAAATTGGGCCCCCTATGAATATGAGTTGTTCTTTTGTGTCCAACATACTCCCCATGTAATCAATCTATTTAATCCTTTGTTTTGCATTCACACAGAGATCTCCTCCTTAGAATTTAGCATTTATCCCACTTTGAGATCAATGGAAAATGAATTCTCCTCTTGAGTATTAGACTTCCCCTGGTTTCATGCTTCCCAATTACTCTTCTTTTCATTTCTATTGTGCTATATATTCTACAATGTAAAGGATGAATTTTTTGCGTCACTTATTGGTTACAACTGATTTTTGTCGCTTACTGGCCATGTCTTCTCAATGTGATTCTGCACACCTTGTCACATCTTTCAAGAGAAAATATTACTTGAAGAGTGTCATTAAATTATTTATCGATTGTAGATATCTGCATCCGTAATTTAACTTTGTAATAAATCGACACAACATTATCATACAAAACTGATTTGATGTACTTTGTGTGACATTTCATCTTTGCTTTGTTTTTGCGCAAACATATATAGCTCCACGATCTTATTGCATCATTTTCCGCCTTAGCATTACCAAGTCATAAATGCTTTTTGTGTAGTGGTATCTGTTTTCAAGGATCTTACATTAGAGGAAATTTGGGGTCTAAAGTGGGCCACATAAGAAAAAGAGCCAACTAAAATGATCCTCATAAAAAAGATCCAACCAATATTTTTTCAAGAAAAAGTCAACCATAATGGCTGACTTGGCATATTTGTCATTAAAAACTACTTTTTTTCTCTGTGTGTTAAAGTCCTCTCCCTATTTTTTTACCCAAATTTCTAGTGGGAGAACTCGTTGGATGCAGAATTCAATTATGCATCCAACAAGTACCAACATTGCATACTTTTAATGGAACCCACCCCACGAAAAATGAGAAATACATGTTACTTTGAAGTAACATATTTTTTTCATGTATGCTTTGCTGGAACAAACAGATAACATTATCTCCTGGAATGGATTTAACATTGTTTTCAATATGAGGATTATTTCATGGTATATTTAATTTCAATATTCTGTCACCATATTATTTTCCTATTACCATTAATAGCTGAAAGATTATTGCGCGACCCTAACATTTCCTAACAAAAAGGAGATCGCATTAAGACAAGAATTAAGAGAATAATTTTAAAGTGCAATAGATTGAGTGGCATCACCAAATTTTTTTTAACAACCAATTCGAACTTTCAAGTACTTGAGGCCATTTAGTTTCCATGGGAAGATTGCGTAATAGTTTTAAGGGATCTATGAATTGCATTTTCATCTTAACCATCCAATATACATGTATATTCCTATTAACTAAATTCTTCATTTGCTCATATATGGTATATGTACGAGATATGAGATTTAAAAAATTAAAAAAATTGTTATCTATGTGCATTCTTAGGAGACCTATATTCTCAGGCCTGAGGTTTTTTCAGAATTCTCCTGGACTCTTTTTAGATTACCAATCAATACAAATAGTAATAATCTTCATACTCGAAGAACATAATATGCGATCATAACAAATAGATAAGGGGATACGTGAACGAGTTACTAATTAAAAAGAACTCACATGAAGAAAACATCATGCAAAGACCATCAACAAGTCCGAAGAAACCAATGAGCGCACAACCTCTAGAACATTGTCAGTTGATTCTGAAAATAGAATACAATATGAATGGAATGCGTGAGAAAAGAATGGCATACTGTCAGGGATAGAAGATGTCGAGTTTACCAAATTAATGCAGTGTACTATGGAGAAAGAAGTTTGGGATAAATTAAAGAGTATTTATGAAGGTGATGACAAAGTGAAGAAGGTCAAATTGCAAATATTATGGGCACAATTTGAAACACTAAAGATGAAGGAGGAGGAAGGTGCTGCTACATAATTTCTTAGAGTGAATGAGATAGTTGTAATACCCTAGTTTTGACCCCATGGTATTTAATTGTACATAATGTAAATATTGTATGAAAATCATGGCGAGGAGATCAAGGCCAATGCCCTGCCATTGATGAATGTTTTGTGGATAGGTGGTCAAGGCTGATACTTATGGTGATAGTGCTAAGTCAAGAACAATATATATTTTGATATATCATGTAAGTGTACAAATTAATAAAATACCACAACTATCTATGGAACTACAACATGAAAGAGATGGGGGCATGATTCCACAAGGGATAGGGTAGGGAGTGATTCAACCCTTGATCCGATAGGGTGTGACCACATGTCAATGGGGAAACCCATGAACCCTCAGTTACTTTTGTCCTCTGTCCTCAATCATCAATTTCTTCCAGAAGTTGGTTGAGGCAGTTAATGCCTTGGGAAGAGAAAGGCATGGTAGTCTGATGGCTTGACTGAGCAATCCTGCAAGTATGTAGGTCTGCAGCCTGGGAGGCCGCATTATTGCTTCTCCAGCAAGTAAACCTACATGAATGCATGCCTAATCCATTATTAGGTTTTTAACTACGCATTGTTGTTCATTCTATGCATTCATTCACGCTTGGATCATTCATTCTGCTCTAGAGACGCGCAATGTGGTGGTTTGACTACCCTGCATGTGGAAGCATAGCTCCACAGTGTTTTGTCTGAGTGACATTCTGGGCATTCTGTTCAGGAAGAAAACATTATTTTCATTATCGTTTAGGTTCATTATTCACAAGGGACGCATGAGTCGTTCACTCACAAGGGTGCATTGTTCTGCTAGACATAACCGCAAACAAGTGGTTCCGTAGTGATTTGTTCTATTACAGAGTGAAGCATGTATGGTTGTGTTTTATTTTCGGATTGTTGTGTAGTGCATCCCCATTTGGTTTGAAGGAATAGGAGTGGATTAGGGCCATAATTCACTGATAACCCTAATGAAAAAGAGGAACCACACAAAATATCAAATGGTCTCATAAATATGGCTTGCACACCCGCGTCAGCACTAGAGGGAAATATGGCATGAAGGACTGTATAAGCGGAGAAATGAATACTTCCTTGTGTACGGTGGGGTGGATTCATGGAGACCAAGCCAAATCTAGTGTAGGTATGCTTAGCTCTGGGGTTGATTTCACTAGCCCAACACTTCTACCTATCCATTTCCTTAGCAGCATGATAAGCCCAACTATTAGTTTGTTTTGGTTGTGTCCTATTGTGTTTGGTTTGTTTCCTTAGTAGCCCATGAATCTCAATTGTTTATTGACCTAGCTGGACAGTATATGAAACACAACTGTTATTTGGTTGCATGTGTTTTGATGTGTGTTGCATGTGTGTAAGCCTGTTGCTCCCTATCTCCTTGCGTAAATCATTCCCAGCTCAGGGGTGGAAGTGTGTTGAGAGATTAATGAGCACACTAGCCTATGGTTGGGTGGAACGTTGTATCGACATAACTAGTTGTGGAACAAATTAATCATCAAGATAAGTATCTCTGTTACTATGTTTATGGAATGTAGTTTCTTATGAATGACTATACTGGTTGTGTAGAATGCTTATGAATATGATGAATTGTTATGCTCATGTTGAATGCTAGTTGATGATCAAGTAGAGGTTACTTGTGTATGAATTCCCTATAATTTCGTATTTATGCCTTGTATGTTTTACGCATTTTTCTTAAGTCTTTGGAGGCTAGAAAATCCTGGTTAAAGAGGTCAGAATGCATCTGACTTAGTGTTTCCACCCCCTGGAATCCTCCTGCGAAAGGAGGAAACTGGAAAAGGAAAAAGTTGGACAAGGATCTTATGGTGTTTCTGCACCCCACGATCTACAACGAAAGGTGGAATGCAGGAAGCGGGAGAAAGAAGTTTAAATCCAAGCAGAATGCAGGATTTCCGACTTCCGAGATCTGCCTACGGAAGGCAGAAGGTGGAAATCAAGAGAAAAGATAAAGAAGAAAGCAAGTTTTCCGATTTCCAGGATCCTCCTGTGGAAGGCAGAAGGTGGAAACCCAGAAAAAGGTTAAGGTAAATATTTGGTCTTCCAATTCCCAAGTTCCACACTAGAGGGCAGAAAGTCAGAATGCGGAAGGTGAAAATGAGGATAGAGGTTTCGTTATTTGATGGTTTTCCAACTTCCGATTTCCAAAGTGCGGAAGGCAGAAGGGAGGAAGGTGGAACAATGGTTGAAAGACTCTGTTGAGGGTTGTGTTTCCTATTTCCAAGTTTCGAAGTGCGGAAGGAGGAAAGGAGAAGTGCAGAAGGTGGAAAGGCCGTTAAATGTTTCATCGCACATTTGAGTTTTCAATTTCCAAGATTCGAAGTGCGGAAGGAGGAAAGGCCATAGAATGTTCTGTCGCACATTTGAGTTTTTGATTTTTGAGTTCCAAAGTGCAGAAAGTGGAAAGCGAATGTGTGGAAGGAGAAAGGAGGAAAGGCAATTAAATGTTTTATCACACATTTGAGTTTTTGATTTTCGAGTTCTGAAGTGTGGAAGGAAGAAAGCGAAAGTGTGGAAGGAGGAAGGAGGAAAGGTCATCGAATGTTCCATCGCACATTTGATTTTCTGATTTCCAAGTTCCAAAGTGCGGAAGGTGGAAAGGAGAAGTGCAGGAGGCAGAAGACGGAAAGGCATTTGAATGTTCCTCACACATGGAGTTTCTGATTTCCAAGTTCGGAAGTGTAGAAGGTGGAAAGAAAAAGTGCGGGAGGCAGAAGGCAGAAGGCAGAAGGAGGAAGAGAGATTAAGTATTGTTCATCAAACTTTAGTATTTCTGATTTCTGATTTGTAAGGTCTGAAGTGTGGAAGTGCAGAATGTAGACTACGGAAAGACAAGTTTAGTGCGGAAGAAACCATTTCGATTGTAGAAGGGATCTGTCAAGGGAAGAAAAAATGTTACAGTGATGTATAGGGGTTTCTAATCCTGGAAATGAAGGTGGAAGTGTGAGTTAGAGTCCATGCCTAGTGTTTGAAAATAGAACAAGGGTTCTTAAGGATTTTTTAAAAATTTATCTGCATTATGGGTATGGGGATGTTACAATGTGGTATCAAATCTTATGGTTGCAGTACTAGGGATAAGTTGAACAATTAAAATGGAAAAGAACACTCAAGTTGTGGTTTAATAGAGGTGTTGGTTGTAGCATTGGTATAAATTTTCCAAGGCAATTAGTTGCAGAAAGAAAACTACAGTGAGAAAGAGTGATATCTAGCATAATTGATCAACTTAGCCAACTCAACGAAATGTACCTTGACCATATATTTGGATTCTACTACAATATTGACCATTCATGCCTACAATAAGTAGTTGGTAAGTAATTTTTGAATTTATGATATCATCTAACAAATGATGTTGTTAACACATTTTGCAGAGTCATAGTGCAGGTTGAAAAGTTGGTCTTGGTTCGACCAAGAATGTCAAAGAAGATCAACGCTAAGAAGATTAACATCATGGATGATGCACAGGATCCCTATGGACACAGGGAAGATTATATGGGGGGGAATCCAAGAGATCCACAAGAGAAAAAAAAGCCACTCAAATGTTGGAGATGTGGAGGACCCCATTTGCGCAGGAGTTGTCCACATGGGGAAGGGTATGTAAGGCCAGCTTATGATATCCAAGAAAATGAAACTGAAGCTGATGGGAAGAGAGAACAAGACAGTTCCCTAGATGCTGCAGCTACCATAAGAAGCCTAAGGGTAGAGTTGTATGGTTGCAAAGAAGAAAATAAAAGGATGATCAAGGCACTAGTAAAGAAAAACCAGTTTACTACAGTCATGCTACAGAGTTTGGTAGACCTCCAAAGGTAGGTAAACTTTGGGCATCACTTAACATAGATAGAAGGGAGTAGGAGAAATTCCCACAAGAAGAATGAGAATATTAACCCAAGAAAGAAAGGTTTTAAACCTTCTCACCTCCTGAAGCAGAAAAGGAAACCATCACAAGCTGTGATTGATCCAGCCAGAGTGATGAGGGAAAATCCAAGGAAACCACTCAAACATTGTCGATGTGGAGGACCCCATTTGCGCAGGAATTGTCCACTTGAAAATGGGAATGAAGGTCAAGTACACAACACCCAAGAAGCTGAAACTGTGGGTCAGGAAGCATGGACCATTCCTAAAATTTGTGCAGTGTTAGAATACCATCAGGCAGGTCATAAATCAACTGTGGTGGGAGTTGAGGGTGAGATTGTTGAACAGACTATTTTTGTTTTGATTGAACTTGGATCCACTCACAGTTATATCACCCCTGGACTTGTCAAGATGTGAACTTTGAAGAATTCAAAGCATAGAAGATCATGGTTGGTCCAAATAGCCACTAGAACCAAGAAGAAGGTCAGTGAGGTGTTAAGGAAATGTCCATTTGTCATGGATGGGTTAGTCACTTGTGCAGATGTGAATGTTCTGCCACTTGGTTCCTATGATATAATCATTGGAATGGATTGGTTTGAAGCACATAGAGAAAAGATTTATTGTTACAACAATACTTTTGAGTGCTTAGATGAAGAAGGGAAACTAAGGGTGGTGAAAGGAATTCCAAAAGTGATATATGGAAGGTAGTCTTTAGAAATGTAGCTAAAGGATTTATGTGTGGAAGGTTGCAGAGGGTATGCAACTCATTTTTTGAAGGGAGTAGAGAATGATACTCCTAGGTTGGAGGGCCTTCATGTGTTGCAGGAATAATTCAGGGATGTTTTTCTTGATGAAATTCTGGGGCTTCCCCCAAAGAGGGAAATTAATTTTACCTTTGAACTTGTGCCTGGAGCAGAACCAGTTTCCCAGACAGTCTGCAGGATGAGCATACCATAAATGCTAGAGCTGAATATGCAGTTGCAATATTTGTTGAAAAAGAAGTACATCAGACCAAGTGTGTCTCCTTGGGGAGCACCATTCCTATTTATGAAAAATAAATATGGTACACTTTGGTTGTGTATTGATCACCGATAGATGAGCAAATTCATCGAGAAGAACAATTATTCAAAAAATGAGGAAGAACACGTGGTACAGTTGAGGATGATTTAAAATTGCTCAGGAAGCATAAGTTGTATGCAAAGTTGAGAAGATGTGACTTCTATGAAGATAGAATTCATTATTTAGGTCACATTATCTTGGATAAAGTAATATTTGTACACCCTGAAAAGATTGAGGCCATTATGAGTTGGCCTACTCCAAGGAAGATGACATATGTAAGATACTTTGTGGGTCTTCCAGGGTATTGCAGGAAGTTCATGGAAGGATATTCTGCAGGTAAAGTGGAGCCTATGTATAGGATAAGGAATCTTGTATGTGAACTTGTAGTTCCATGAGGAGATGGCCCTCGTATGTATATACAATCATATCAGAAATTCCTAAAGACTCCAAGAATAATGACCAGAACAAAGCAGTATGGTTGTGCCCAATGAAACCAAGGCAGGAAAATGCCATTTCCTATGAGAAGGATCTCATGACTGAAATCTAACTTCAAAACATAATAGATTTTAAATTTCATATTTTAAATTTTGTTGTTGATTTCTAATTGAATGTTTGGCTGATATAAAATGGTGTCAAGATAACATGTTGTATGTGAATGTATAGGTTTTTGGTGGTATGTTTAAGTAGGGGACAAGTGCTCCCACTTGCAAAAGCCAAATAATATGAGGATGGCCTCATGGTTGAAAAATCTGATTTTTTGCAGGAAGCAGAATTGTGAACCCAGATTTTGATTTGACTATCAATGTTATTGATCATTTGATATTTGGAAATTTATCCATACATGAAATAGATTTGGAAATATATGATTGAAATTTTTATGATGACATCTCATGTGAACTGCATGCTAGTATGTAACACATATGAGATGATGGGAGTACGCCCTTGGAGTACATAGCTCCTCGAGAGGATGTGTTTGAGAAAGATGGCTCCTGTGGAAGGATGTACAAGGGTACATAGCTTCACCCCACGTCTAGCTAGGCACCGATATGCATCATTGGAGATGCCCAAGTTGTGATAAATCTGGATAGACTTCTTTCTGCACACATTCACACTGTAAGGGGATTGTCACGAGAGTGGGGGCTCCGTGAAGAGAATAACCCCTAGGTATTATGGTGTCCAAAAAAGAAGCATCTGAGAATTGGTAAGCACTAGGAGGAGGTGTTGAGCCCTTAAGAAGAGTTGCCATTAAGCACCCTGAGAGGTGTTAGGCACTGGAGAAGGGCTATCATATATCAGTTGAGAGATTCTATACAAATAAGTATTTGGTTTACTTAGCAACTTTTGTTGTTGTTGATTTTCTATACTTACACATGAGCATATAATGCAGCCATGGTTTTAAAAATCTTGTCATATATTGCATCCTAAAGGAATGAATATGACATTTGAATTAATTCAATGTGGTGTTCGGAAGGGAAGCACCTGAGCTTGGTGAACACCTAGAGGAAGTGTTGGGCTTTGAAGCAGAGTTGTTAGACCTCGGTTGAGAGATATTTTTAGGTGATTCAAGGCTTGCAGAAACTTTCCTACCTTTTAATGCACACCCTTGCGAGGGGTGGGGTAGGTTTTGTGGGTTCCATGGTTCTATAAAGCCAAGTCGGATACCTGTGGCTCCAAAAGAAGATACTTATGCAGATAAGTATTTGAATTACTTGTTGATTTTATGTCAATATATATATGTGCATGTGTTTCATCCATGATTTTTGAAAAATCTTGTGAATCTAACATGAGAATTGACTCATTGCTTGGGGCTTGAGAAAAGGTATTGCTGGATGCCAAATACATTGGAGATGTTCCAAGCTGTGGAGAGGGATTCTCCAAGATTGGAAAGAGACTAGTGGTATTGATTGATGTATGCAATCAATGACCTGGAAGAGTTACAGATTGTATCATTGGATAGATAAAGGTGCAGAAGGAGAACCATGGTCCTGATAACGCTACATAGGAGATGGAGGATGCCATGTGGTTGGCGCACCCATTTTTCTCTAAGTGTGTGGAACAATGAGGGAAATATCGGTGTATCATTTTGTTTAAAGTTGTAAAACACTGAGGACCGTGTTGTTGACGGGGGAGGGGATTGTAATACCACAATTTTGACCCCTTGGTATTTTATTGTATGCAAATCATGGCAAGGAGCTCAAGGCTAAGGCCCTACCATTGATGAATGTTTTGTGGATAGGTCATCAAGGTTGATACCTATGGTGATAGTGCTAAGTCAAGCACAGTATATATTTTGATATATCATGTAAGTGTACAAATTAATAAAATACCACCGCTTGCTATGGAATTGCAACGTAAAAGAGATTGGGGCATGATTCCACAAGGGATAGGGTTGGGAGTGAGTCAACCCTTGATCCAATAGGGTGTGACCAGATGTCAATGGGGAAACCCATGAACCCTCAACTACTTTTGTCCTCTGTCCTCAATGATCAATTCTTCTAGAATTTGGTTGAGACAGTTAATGCCTTGGGCAGAGCAAGGCATGGAATTCTGATGACTTGACTGAGAAATCCTACAAGTTTGCAGGTCTGCAGCCTGGGAGGCCATATTCTTGTTTCTACAACAAGTAAACCCATGTGAATGGGTGCCCGATCCATTATCAAGTCTTTACCTACGCATTGTTGTTCATTCTATGTATTCATTCACAGCTAGATCGTTTGTTCTTCTCTGGAGATGCATAGTGTGGTGGTTCGACTACCCTGCGAGTCGAAGTATAGATCCACATTGTTTTGTCTGAGTGACATTCTAGGAATTCGGTTTAGGAATAAGGAATTTTGTTCATTATTGTTTAGTATCATTATGCATGAGGAACACAGGATTCGTTCACTCATGAGGGTACATTTTTTTGCTAGCCAAAACCATGAACAAGTGGTTCTGCAATGATTCTCTATTTTTTAGAGTGAAGCCTATATGGCTATGTTTTCTTTGAGTATTTTTGTGTATCACATCCCCATTTGGCTTGAAGGCTTAGGAGTGGAGCAGGGCCAAAATTGTCTAATAATCCTAGTAAAAAGAGGAACCACACAAAAAGATCAAAGGGGATTGTAAATCCAGCCTGCACACTCACATGAGCACTAGAGGGAAGGTATGGTTTGAAGTACTGTATAAGTGGAGAAAGGAATACTTCCTTATGTAGGGTGGGGTGGAGTCATGGAGACCAAGCTAGATCTAGTGTAGGTATCCTTAGCTCTAGGGTTGAGATCACTATCCCAGCACTTCTACCAATCCATTTCCTTAGCAGCCTGAAAATCCCAAACGTTATTTGGTTTTGGTTGTATCTTGTTTTGCTTGGCTTGTTTCCTTAGTAGCCTATGAATCCCAACTGTTTATTGGGCTAGATGGATAGTCTACAGAACCCAACTGTTAGTTGGTTTCCTGTGTTTTGATGTGTGTTGTCTATGTGTAAGTCTGTTGTTCCCTAGTTCCTTTTGGAAATCATGCCCAGCTCAAGGGTGGCAGTGTGTTGAGATATTAATGAGCACACTGGCTTGTGGTTGGGTGGAACGTTGCAACAACATAGCTAGTTGCGGAAAAACTTAATCATCAAGATAAGTATCTATGTTACTATGTTTATGCAATGTAGTTGCTTATGAATGACTATACTAGTTGTGTAGAATGCTTATGAATATGATGAATTGATATGTTCATGTTGAATGCTTGTTGACGATCAAGTAGAGGTTTACTTGTGTATGTATGTCCTTGTAATTGCTTGTTTATGCCTTGTATGTTTTATGTATTTTTCTTAAGTCCTTCGAGGCTATAAAATCCTAGTGAAAGAGGTCAGAATGCATCTGGCTTAATTTTTCTACCCCTTGGAATCCTCCTGTGGAAGGCAAAAGGCAAAAAGTGGAAAAGAAAAGTTGGACAAGGAATATTATGGTGTTTCCACAACCTGGGATATGCAGCGGAAGGTAGAATCCTGGAGGTGGGAGAAAGAAATTTAAATCCAGATAGAATGTGAGATTTACGACTTCCAGGATTTGCATGAGGAAGGCGAAAGGTGGAAATAAGGAGAAAAGATAAAGCAGAAAGCTATTTTTGTGACTTTCGGGATCCGTTTGTGAAATGTGGAAGGTGAAAGGTGGAAATTTGGAAAAAGGTTAAGGTAAATATTTGGTCTTCTGATTCCCGAGTTACGCACTGGAGGGAGGAAAGGCGGAATGCGAATGGCGGAAATGAGGATAGAGGTTTCAACATTTGATGGTTTTTTAACTTCCGATTTTTGAAGTGTGGAAGGTTGAACGGTGGTTGAAAGACTCCATCGAGGGTTATGTTTCTGATTTCCGAGTTCCGAAGTGTGGAAGGAGGAAAGCAGAAATGTGAAAGGCAAAAGGCGAAAAGGTCGTTGAATGTTCCGTCACACATTTGAGTTTCTAATTTTTGAGTTCTGAAGTGCGGAAGGAAGAAAGTGGAAGTGCAGAAGGCAGAAAGTAGAAGTACAGAAGGCAGAAAGCGGAAGTGCGGAAGGAGAAAATCGGAAGTGCGGAAGGTGGAAGGTGGAAAGGTCATTGAATTTTTCATCGCACATTTGAGTTTCTAGCTTCCGAATTCTGAAGTGCGGAATTAGGAAGTAAGGAAGGAGGAAAGGTTGTTGAATGTTCCATCGCACATTTGAGTTTCTGATTTTCGTGTTTCGAAGTGCAGAAGGAGGAAAGCGTAAATGCGGAAGGTGGAAGGCGGAAAGGCCGTTGAATGTTCCTTTCGAACATTTCAGTTTTTGATTTCTGAGTTTCCAAGTGTGGAAGGAGGAAGGTAGAAAGGTCGTTTAATATTCCTCACACATGGATTTTTTTATTTCTGAGTTCCGAAGTGTGGGAGGCGGAAAGAGGAAGTGCGGGATGCAAAAGGTTGAAGAGAGATTAAGTATTGTCTGTCGAACTTTATATTTATGATTTCCGATTTCAGAGGTTGGAAGGGCGGAAGTGCGGAATGTAGACTGTAGAAAGATAGGTTTAGTGCAGAGGAAGCCATTCTGATCGCAGAAGGGATGTGTCAAGGGCAGACTGTTACAGTGATGTACAAGGGTTCCTCAGCCTATAAATGAAGGTGTAAGTGTGAGTCAGCATCCATGCTCGGTGTTTGAGAAGAGAAAAAGGGTTCTTGGGGATTTTTTTTTTAATTTATCCACATTATGGGTATGGGGACGTTACAATAGTGAATTTAGTAATAGGACTTGAAACAACAATTGAAGTGAAATTAATTGTAGAAATAATCATGAGAACCCATCCTGCACGATTCAATTCAAAAGTGTCAGTCTTATAAGATAGATATGACTTAAACAACCTGACCAAGGATGAACTTTATGGAATTATCACATTGTATTAAATGAGATCATAACCTAAGAATGTCTCTTAGAAGGGTGTTGCGTTTAAAGCCACAGGGAATCCAAAATCAAACAATAATGCATGCAATATTATAGCTGACAAGTCGGATGAAGAATATGATAAATTTGTGAGAAAATTGAAAAATGGTTAATAAAAATACAAAGGAAAGTTACCCTTTAAGTGTTTCAAATGTGGCAGAATTGGACACTTCACTTCAAAATGTACATATGAAGAAAATGAAGATAGTGAAAGAAAACAAGAGTCAAACTATATTAGAATAAGTAAGCACCAACAGAGTAGAGTTGTTGACAATATAAAATTCCAAAGGGAAAAGAAAAGTCTATACACCAAGGAGGACAATGTTTTAGAGGAAGAAGATAATAGTGATAGTCCAACGGACGTACTGTTCATGGCATGGATCCAATATGAAAACTTATTAGGAGGAAAGTCTTCAACTAAAGGATCTCCAACTAATACCTCAAAACAACAAAGAAATGAACGTACAATCAAATTCACATTAGAGAAAATTTGGGGTCTAAAATGGGACTTATAAAAAAATGAGGCACCTCATAAGAAAAAGAGCCATTGAATTCAAGAAAAAATATAATTTCAAGAAAAGAGTTAACCATAATGGCTGACTTAGCATATTTGTCATAAAAAAAATAGTTTTTTTAATTCGTATATTCAATTTATATCCCTGTGGTTTTACTCAAATTTTGAGGGAGAGCACTCATTGGATGCATAATTAAATTCTGCATCCAACGAGTACCCACACTGCATACTTTTGAGGGGCCCCACCCCATGAAAAATGTAAATTAAATAAAAAATGTGTTAATTAAAAGTAACACATTTTAAAAGTATTTTGTGTTTCTCGTGGGGTGGGCTCCATCAAAAGTATGCAGTGTGGGTACCCGTTGGATTAATAATTCAATTTTGCATCCAATGAGTTCCCCCACTCAAAATTTGAGTAAACTGACAGGGAAATATGTTGAAAATACAAAGGAAATAAGTAGTTTTTTCTCTCTTACTCCAAAATTCATAAATATTATTTTATTATTTACCTTAGGAGGCCCCGTTTAGACCTCAAATTTTCTCTAATTCCTTCCTTCTCCAAATTTTGTAGAAAATAAAAAATCAAGCAACACAAAAGAATCAGTCAAATCAGAGAAGACTATCAAATGGAAATATTCCTATGATAAAATCACTCCATCATTTTCGAAGTCTAAAGAGACGAAAAAATTCAAAAATGCTGAAGAAAGTTCAAGTTATTCAAACAAGGACAATATTGATGTCGATTGGGAAGGTGAACCGATTAGCACATTCAAATATTTGATGAAATCAAGAAAAGACAACAAGGTGTTGAAGGGACAACTAGAAGAGGAAGAAAATAGGTCAAGCAACGTAAGGATCTACATGAAGCATTGGAGAAACAAATGAATGTTAAAGAAGAGGAGTTTTTTTATGCGAAGGAAAGAATCAAGTAACTAGAATAAAACAAGTGTGCACTTGAATAATCTTGGAAGGAGTTAGAATCAATGAATGAACTCCTGTAAAAACAAATTGCGCTAAAAGAGTAAAAAATTTCAAGTTGAGACAGATTGTGTAATACAAGGAGAAACTAAAACATGCATTGATGAAAATACTCATATCATGTTTAATAACATATTTTCAATCCTAGATGAAATATTGAGCTTCCAAAGGTATCTAGAGGGCAAAACTATAATTAGTTATACAAAGTCAAGTGACGGCGTGTGCAACAAAGGAGAACTTGGTTATAACCAACATGTTACATTTTGCACAAAATATGAACAACATAAGAAACCTAGGTATGATAAATCCTTTAAGTACCAATCATACATGATTGTACATTAATTCATATTTCCAAAAAATTAAAAAACAAAATAGTGAAAATATAGGGTTTAACTGGTCACTTTAACAAGGGATCAAGAGGGAAATTCTAAAACTGTAAAAGGTGGAATGGTTGTTCTATATTAATGATCCTTTGCACAATGTAGTGGGACCATTTATGTTTCTAACAATAGCGAGGATGAAGTATACTCCAAGGATCGTGGGAACCCAACATATGCAAACTAGACCTTTTGCTTCACACTTCCTAAGAACCAAGGCTAAGGGATTTCAACTTGGGAAGGATTATACAACTTCAATTTATAGCCATATATCATTTGGGGTTTTAATTTGCAATTTTAGGAATGATTTGATCATTTTTTCTGACCACACAAGCAAAATAGACACCCAAGACTTCACAACTAGTTTCAATTCATGGCTTCCCAAATAGTGGGTTAGGATCACAAGTTTTGATTGTAAAGATTGGGATGGATTCAATAAGGTCTTAAGGATCTGAAATGAATGAAATAATCGAATTTGAACTTACATATTTATTTCAACATCAGTTATAGTAAAACTAGTTAATTTTTAATACACAAAGAGCAATCTTTGGAAAAAGAGACATCCAAATCTCCTCAAAGGATAAAAAACCCATGATCAGACATATATCAAAGTTCAAACACATTATGAATAACAGAATAATGCTCCATAATATAGTTATAGTTATTAATCTTGCACATTGATCTAGGGACTAAACATCAGTCTCATCAAAGATTAATTAATAAATAACTCATGAAATGGTGTAATCAGACTACAGAATGAGTAGCCTCTATGTATATTCACACAAAGAATGAGGAATTACATTACAATGTCAGGATACAAGCATGAATGAGAAGCAATTCGAATTCCTAAGGAGGTCATTCGAATTGAATGAGTGAGTCTAGCTTAACTGAATGTAAGCCATAGTCAACACTCAAGNGCTCCACTGAGCTCTAACTGAAATCAGAGTGCAATAAATGACTGATTCTCAACTGAAAGAGATCAGACACATGTCATAGCAAGCCAACCATCAAGTGTTAGCGCTTCAATGACTCCAATGAACCTCGATGAGTTTAACTGAAGTGTAACTAACCATCAGAAGTGGTTGGAGGCGCCCCTATTGACTCCAGTTCATTAAATAATCATTAAATAATTAATTTTAATGAAGGGAGGTGCCTTCACTATCCTTTTTAACTGATTGTAACCATCAGTTAGCAATTAGGTGCATTAATGTCACTTAGATCACTCTCAGAGTGCGGAAGAAGAAGCAACTAAGCATCCGGCGAAAAGTGGTCCAACCGCTAACAGGTGCTTTGTTCGGCGGAAAGAAGAAAGAAAAATTTTGAAAAATTTGTCTTGAAAAATTTGTCTAAGTATGAAATCGTCGACGGAAAAAGGGGAATGATTGCTGCCGTTGCGGAAGAGAAAAGCAGTAAGTCGTCCGATGAAGAAAGACCGCCATCGGAAGAAGATAAGTTCCGCATGCCGTCGTTGCGGATGGAGAAAGGATTTGGCGTCTGCCATTGTGGACGGAGAAATAACTTCCCGGTCGACGGGTAAGGCCTTCGACGTAAAGAAAGAAAGTTGAAAAATTTTCTAAGGCAAAAAGTCAGTTCACTCATCGGAGGTAGAAGCGTTTCATGTTCCACCGTTGCGGAAGCCAAAGTCCTTTGGCTTTCGATGTAGAAAGACCGTCGACAGTCGACGCGGTAAAAGAAAGTTTGAAATTTTTCTAAATAACGAAAATATTGATCGCTGGAAGGAGAAAGTGAATGAGCAGCCGCCGTTGCAGAAGCGAAAGCATTTCGGCTTCCGACTAGAAAGGCTGTCGATGCCGTTGTGGAAGCTGAAAGCCTTCCAAGAGCCGTCATTGCGGGAGGCGAAAGCCTTCCGAGAGACGCCGTTGCGGAAAGGGAAGCCTTCCGAGAGCTGCCGTTGTGGAAGGACTAGTGGTTTGAGATCCGATTCTGCACAAAGAGAATTGAGTTTTTCAAAGGGGATTTCTCAGTGGTTTTCAGTGGAATCTCCAGCATATTTTGACGGTTTTCAATGGAATTTTGAGATTTCTATCAATGGACTTTTGAGCTGTTTTCAGTGGATTTTCATGGGCTGATGAGTTGTTTTCAGTAGATTTTCATGGGCAAGCCCCCTTGAACCCCGTCGTCCCTTGAGACAATCGTTCTTATGAAAAGAGAATCCTATGTTTTGGGCAAATTGGTAAGACCCAAAATTCATAAAATATGAATGGTGCAATGGAAGTAAGGTGGCTAAAGTTGGCAACCAAAATGCAGCTGTGTGTGTAAAATGCAAAGATTTGGTGAAAAGTCTTCATTCTTAGAAGTGGTGTGGTTTCCACATCTGAGGTCGGAATGAAGCATGTGGATAGGCGTTGGAAAGCTTATCTAGTGGGGAACAAGGATAAGTTACCAGAATCTGAGCATGAAGTAGCAAAGTGCTGATGATGGCCGCTGTTATCAAATGGACAAATCTAGACAGTTGCATGCCAGAGGTATCCAGGACCATGAAGTCAACCAGCTGCTATGTGGAAAAGTAGTTCCATGCAAGGATGAAATATTTGAAAAGGGAAGTTTCCTTAAAACCCTCTTTTGCTGATTATAGCTACATTTCCTAAGTTTTATGCATGAAATGCATGAGGATATGTTTTGTATGAACCAATAATGATAATCATTGCTTTGATGTTGGCATTAGTGGAAAAACCAACGATGACATGGACCTGGATGAATATGTTGCTGGTGTTGACAGATGTGACCAGCAACCCTATGAAGGAAGGGATAAGGCAACAAGTCCATAACAAAAGTTGGTGGGCAAATCCTGCAAATCCTGCAATCTCCTGCAAAGGACCAACTAAATTGGTCATGTCAAGGGTATAGGTACGACCCATGCAGGTAAGAATTTGCTTATGACAAATTCCATGGATTGGTACAGGTAAGAGACCTCATACCATGTGGATGTTTGAATATAGAAAGGTGTTATTCCTGTATATGTTGATTGAGCTTAGTAGCCCAAAGAAATAAGTACTGATGATCTTGATTATAATAATGCATCCTATATGAGGTAGTCATGGTTAAGCCATGGTATGGTTGAATGCATAATCAATGCAAGGTAGCGTTGAATGGACATGCATTAAGAAGATTTTATGAATCTTGTAGTTATGCATTGGATGCATGCATATGAAGGGTGTGAGTGACTAATTGCATAAGCATAGGTGCAAATGTTGTGATGCATTGCATGAATGCATTGAGATGAGTGCATGTGATATTATGGATGACTAATGACTGAAATGATGAATTGATGACAATTCAGAAACCATTTCAGAGATTGCTATGAATGCAGGATAGTCATGATCAATTGGCTGCCCGAAATGCTCTATGGAAGAGCAAGGTGGCATGAATGATACGCTTGTGAAGTAAGGAGTATCTAAACATTTTCTTTAAATTGCATGAATGATGTGACTGTACCTTGCAATGTTAGTATGATAATGATTGCATGAAGTAAATGAGCTTTGATGATATTGATGTGACTAACAGCTGGAAGTATTTGAATTTTATAAATTCTGAAAATGCTTCAGTGATAGTTGTAGCAATGAAAAGTTATATGCATCCAGACTTACCAAGTGTTGGTTGATTGAAGCTCATGTTTCAGGTAGATTAATTCGAGAATAGAATTGAGAGGTAAGACCATGACCAATGCTAGAATCTACCATGTGAAAGAGCTTGTTAAATTTGAATTGTGAATTTCAAATTTAAGAAATAGCTGACAACTACTAGTCACTATTGGCTTGCATAAGCTTGTGTTTGGATGTTTGAAGCTTATGTTTCAGGTAGATTATTTCGAGCATGGTAGTGAGAGGTAAGATCCTGACCAATGCCAGAATCTACCATATGATATGCATACATTAGAGAGAATTTGAGGTAAAAAATGGGCCTCCTAAGAGATGTACTAGAAAAATATAAGATATATTAAAATATTATGAGTTAGGGGTTTTATGGGGTAGGTATATATGACAACTCACCTCCTACACTACTTTTTATGCATAATATAAATAACCATGGTTGAGTTACTT
This sequence comes from Pseudotsuga menziesii, assembly GCA_001517045.1. NCBI lineage: Eukaryota > Viridiplantae > Streptophyta > Pinopsida > Pinales > Pinaceae > Pseudotsuga > Pseudotsuga menziesii. Next base: position 574,924 of record LPNX010185168.1, read on the forward strand.
TTCTAAATTGACTATAAATAAAATTAATAAAATAACTCTACAATGATGTCACTAAGATTCATTGTAAATTCCCAAACATTTATTGTCCTTTAGCATTTATTTGTCTTGAACTTGTAAATAAAATTAAACAAAAATGAATTTAATTTATATGCATAACTAACATATTTTTTTCATATAAATATCATTCATGAATTTAATTTATTTTAAAAGTACAAGATTATATATATATATATATATATTAGTTTGAAATTATGATATTAAGTACAATTGAGTGAATATATAATTTAAAATTAAAAAAACATGAAAATGACAATATATTATTTTATAAAATAATGTGAAAAGTCATTTTTATGAATTATGAGTACTTTACTTAAAAATGACAATAATATTATTTTATGAGAAAGTGAATTGTGAGTACTTTACTTGAAAATAACAATAATATTATTTTATGAAAAAGTGTGAAATGGCTTTTATTGTGAGTACTTCACTTTATGACTTAAAAGTACTTGTACCACTACCTTGGTTAACTATGGGTTTTCATCCACCTTAGAAAATGTGACAAATAAACATTCTTAACTCATGCAATGCCACCTCAACCATGGGGGATGATGTCATCTACTAGAATGTAATTGGTTGATTTTTATAGTACATTTTGGTCCTTTTGAGGCCCATTTTTGACGTCAAATTCTCTCTAATGATAGGTTGTTAAAATTCGAATTGTGAAATTTCGGATTTGAGAAATTGCTAACAACCACTAGCCACTGTTGGCTTGCATAAGATTGTGTTTGGTTGATTGAAACTCATGTTTCAGGTAGATTATTCAAGCATGGCATTGAGAGGTAAGACCTGACCAATGCTAGAATCTACCATTTATGAGAAGAAGTCTCATGGTTGTGAAAATAGTTGATATGCATAATGGGTTGTTAAATTTGAATTGTGGATTTCGGATTTAAGAAAGTGCTAACGACTACTAATCATTGTTGGCTTGTATAAGATTGTGTCAGGAGGGACGCATGGGGTACACACTGCAGGAAGATCATGTGTGATGATCTGCAAGAGCCAAACTTCATGGGAAGGTTTTCCCTTGTCTTGGAAATGGGTTTCGGGTGAAATGCCATTAGACGTTTTGAAATGTCTCATCTGCACTACATGTTTGGTAATAACATGAGTGAGATGGTATGGGTTATGTCAGTAAGACATGTGTGAATGTGAAATGTAAAAAAAAAAGAGTTGGGGAGGCTAACTGAGGGACTGTTAACTCAGGGAAGGAGCCTCCATTCCTCCTTAACAAAGGCATACTGCGACGGCAAATGGATAAGTGTTCTGTCACCCTTGCTATGAATATGCATGTTTAATTATTAAATTCCATATGCAAAACATGTTTTGATTTAATATCCATTATGACCGATTGCTTGAGTATGCATAGGGCCTGCATGGCACACACCGGGAATGGGTGCACACTTTTCTGATGTTGAGTCATGAAAGGGTTTTCAATATTGATTACACCCTAGGGAGTGGGCGCACTCCTGGTGTCTCAATATTTGATAGTGAATGATGAGAAATGTGATTACAGTTTTTTAGCAATAACACTGATAAGTTTGCTTGCATTGCTTGTGTTGCTTGTGTTGATAGGCTAAAGGTAAAAGGTAAATTGGTAAATGGTTGTTGTGAGGGGTTGCGGGGTAAGGGTTATTGTTGATACACGTGTATGTTGGTATAAGTGTATGTTGGGCTGTTATATGCCTAGGGATCCATAGTAGATCCTAGACCTAGAAATGGTCATGATAAAGTTCCAAGCCCAGTCGACATGAGGATGTACTGGCTGGACATTAATTATTTGATGTTGAGGAGAAGTCGACGTGCTGACCTAACATCTAAGTCCATAGGCGATCCCAAGGCTTGCAAAGCGAAGCAGGATCCTGTGGACGAACGAGGAAGTGCACAATATAGATAAGTATTGGATTATTTTGCTTATGAATATACATGTGTATATGATTTGGTTATGATGTTTGAGCTCTTGTTCTAGAGATAAAACTAATGAGAATAAACTAAACGGGTGAATTTATTCAATGTTTGGATATAGGTATCGCTGGAGGCGAAGACTATGAGAGCATGCTAGAGGTGCATGTGGACATGTGACTGTCCTGGAAGGCTCGAAATGAGTGGTAATGAAAAAGGTGCTAGTAGGATGGGGAGTCCTAGCAGCCGAGACAAACCATGTGGAGAGACTCCATGGTTTTGAGGTCGGGAATAGACCAAAGACACTAAGTGTCATTACCAAGAAGGATTGGTCCAACATTCACGGTGAAGTGAAAGAGGCTGAGAGCATGAAAAGCCACAGTGATGGTGTGGGTTCCAGGATGGAACAAAATAAAGAGGGAAAAAAAAACTCTTGCTTCTCTCCTTTGCCTTTTGATTATATATATACATATACATTTATGCATTGTGAAAACAAAGGATTGTTTAATGCATGTATGAATGAAATGAAATGTGTGTATTTGCTTAAAGTAAATTTGTGAATGCTGGAATAGTTAATTCCCTGCCCAAGAATGGACATGAATGAGCTCATGTGCCTGTGGGGGAAGGCATGAAAGATATGAAAGTTTCCTTAATGGAACTTGGACTGTCATGCCAATTGGGTAATTAACTAACTGATTTTGATGTCTGTATTATGCTTGGTCTGATAGAATTTCAATGGTGCATCTCACAGGTGAGAAAAGTGAAACCAGGTGGTGCACATTGATCATGGCAGCAGATCAGAAGTTGTTGAGCTTAGCTGGAAGTCTCCTTCAAATGATTTCCAAGACCCAAGAGAATCTTGGGGAGATGCTCAAGATACAGAGAAGGCAGAATAAGATGAACCACCAGATTTTTTCCAGACTCTATTGGTTTGCAAAGGGAGGTGAAAATCCTTCTGGGAGCAATCAGCAAGGGAAAGGAGGGTGGATCAGCAATGGGACAATTGTGCGAGCGACCGGATAAGAAATGGTCCAGACATGAAGACTCAAAGGAAATTGATCAGGTAAAGATGAAGCAACCAGTGAGATGCTGGAGATGTGGAGGACATCATTTACGCCGGGACTGCCGAATGAGGGAACATGATGAAGGCAATAGCCGCAAAGTTCCTAGACATCGGGATCAGTTGGAAGCTGAGAACTAGTAGGAGAAGTCCATGGAAGCCAAGGGGCTTGGTCTTGAACGTTCAAAGTAAATGATTGGACGTGGGACAGATCTGCAATTTTGAAATTTTGATGTGCAATGGTATATGTATTGTATATATGTAATGGAACACCGAGGACGGTGTTATTCCAAGGGGGAGGGGAATGTAACACCCTGGTTTTGACCCAGTTTGCATGATGTATATAATGTAATTAATCATGGTGAGGAGTTCAAGGCAAAAGCCCCACCATCGATTTGGTTGTGAATGTTTCGGCAATAGGGATAGTTGCTGATGGTATGTTGTGCCATCCAGCACATTATAATTTGGCATCATGTAAACATGCACATCAAATAAAATGAACCACAACTAGCTACAATAGTGCAACGTTGAATGAAAAGGGTATGGTTCCAAAGGATAAGGGGTGGGGGATGTCAAACCTTGGTTTATGGGGGAAAAACCCATGTGTTACCACCTTGTGTGTTTGCCACCTTTCTTGTCTCATCCAACCTCTTCCAACCTCTTGAATGTTCTGTTGGGTAGTTGAGCAGTTATGGCTGGTGGTGGTTGAGAAAGTTATTGCTAAGGTGGTGGTGGCTGTGGAGGACTGTCAGTCCCTTGCCCACATTCCCACTTCACCCACAACTGTTCGTTCTTCCCCTCACACACTCTTTCCTTGTCGGATTATCTTCCTCATGCGCCTGGCCTTCACCACCATCGCCATCTTCTTCATGGTCTGGTTCCCGCTCATGTGTAGAGTTGTGGTCTGTTCATGCTCACGCATGGGGATCTGGTGCACTCCTCACGCACAAAGCCATTGCTATTTCTCTTCACGCGCAGGGACTCTGTGTTGGTTTTGCTCACGCAGGGAGCGAGAGAAATCATGGCTGTAGCTTGGGATTTTTGGTGCAGGATCCATCTCGCGCTCAGGGACTGTGTGTGTGAGTTTTCCTTACTGATTTGTGGCCGTGCATTTTGTTTTCCTCTGTGTGTTGCGGTTGGGTGCAAGTTGCACTCACGCATAGACTTTTTGGGGCGTTTTTCCCATGTCATGAGTGAGCTGCTGTGTATGTTTTGGGTGGCTATTGTTTTCCCATGATTTGGGATGCTGTTGTGAGTCCAAATTCTACTTCCACTTTGGACTGTGGATGTGTAACTTTCCTCAACGTCTGCAGTGAGGAATTATGTGTGTTGTTGACCGAGTTTTCCCTATTTGGAACTGTGGAATGCTGCTATCATTTATTGTGTGTTTGGGCTGCTGATATACCCTGGTTTGGGTGTTGCAGCTAAGTTGTTTTGGCCACTTTAGGGATAAGAACAACTCTGAGTTGCCTTGTAGGCTTGAGCTGTGTCTCACCTTATGTTTGGGACTACCACCGATTGTCTTTGACTTCTTCACAGGGATGGGAAGGGATGGTTTTGCTGCATGTAAGCAGTGGTTGGTCTTCAGACTGTGCTGGCTTGGCCGGTTGTGGAAGTCCTGGTAAACCCAACGGTGTTGGTTTGGATGAGTGTGTCCCCTTGGCTATGTGTAAGCCTGCAATTGACCCTTAGTCCTTGAGGAATCATGCCCAGCTCGGGGTTGGTAGCGTTGCTGAGAGATTGATGAGCACGTTGGCCTATGGTTGGGTGGAACGTTGCAGCAACGTAGCTGGTTGCGGGGCAAGTTCTTCATCAAAAGATAAGTTCTGTTGTTACTTCATCTCTGCAATTATATTGATGTTTAATGAATTATAATGAACATGGGGATACCGGAATGTATATGTTTGCTTCCACTGTATAATTAAAGAATTATGCATATGTGTATGCTTGTATGTTTATGCATCTTCGCATTCATTATGTTTAAGCTTTGTAATTTCAGCATTGATCTCTTATGTTCATGAACATGGGGCTGTTTGCCCGATTAACGTGGTGTTGGTCGCGTCCTCTTCACCGGTCTGAGGGATGGGGACATGACACCTCATGAATATCTTCATGCAGAAATGCTGACTTAACATCCATATAATGCACTTCCCAGTGCTTAGATGCTGAAATTGCCAAAACTAGGACAAAACTAGGCGGATGGAGTCCATTTTTGCAATCGGTGCAAAGGTCTCAAGGTAGTCCACACCTTAGACCGGAGAGAAACCTTTTTCCACCAGCCTCACCTTATATTTGTAGTTGTTTCCATCAGCAACAAACTTGGTCTGAAACACCCACTTGCATTGAACCAATTTCCTTCCTGGAGGAAGAGAAACTAGCTCCCAAGTAGTGTTTTTCTGAAGAGAATTCATCTCTTCATCCATGGCAACTTGCCATCTCGGATCCTTCCGAGCATGGTAGTAGGATTTTGGGTCTGAAATAATCATGAAATAGCAATTTTCGAACAGAAAATTATCAGGACAAGAGTGTAATACCTGCTCTTTGGAAATCAGACCGGGTTCTCCTTGGATCATCCGGATTTCCAATGTTATCTATTGCGGAGGAGAGTGTCTGTCGGACCCATGTAGGAAGATTATTTTGCACTTCAGGTTCTGATTTAGCATCTGATTATTTCTGCACACTGATATCAGAAATCAGAGGATCCAAATCAGGGTCATCACCCCCAATTTCATCATCCAAATATTCAGTAGAATAGGAAGGAAATTCAACAGTTTTTTCCTTCACTAGTTCCACCTCCTGAAGAGGCTCATCGAACTTGACACTTCTCTCAATGATGATCTATTTGGTTTTGATATCCAGGAGCTTGAAACCTTTAGATTCATCAAAATAACCAATAAACAAAAATTCTATGCTTTGCGGTTGCAAAGCCCTTCTTTTATCAAGTGGAATCCGGGCCCATGCAGTGGACCCAAACACCCACAGGTTCGACACATCCGGCTTGTGTTGGAAGTATGCTTCAAAAGGGGTCTTCCCTTTCATGGATGAGTGTGGCACCCTATTCTGAATGTATGCTGTAGCATGCATGGATTCATCCCACAAATTTGCAGCAAACTTCTTTGATTCCAACATATAGGTGGTCATCTCCTTGAGAGACCGATTCTTCCTTTCTGCTACTCCGTTCTGCTGAGGAGTGTAGGGAATTGAATGTTGGACCTGAATACCAATTTGGGAGCATATGTGCAGAAAATAATTACTGACATACTCCCCTCCATTATCAGATCTCAAGATCTTGATCTTAATCCTAGAGGCATTTTCAATCAAGGCCTTCAATTCAGAAATTTTTTCACATACTTTAGACTTCTTTTTGAGAAAGAAGACCCATGTGTACCTTGAAAAATCATCAATAAAATTAAGAAGATACCTTGATCCATTCATGGATATGACAGGCATCATAACATTGATATCAGAATGTATCAGCCCCAATATGCATGTAGCTCGTTTTGCCTTCCCTCGATCGAACTTGTGCTCAGGGTGTTTTCCAATCACACAGCGTTTGCAATTTCCGGTGGTTGCCTTGATGATCGGGAGGCCTTCAACCATGGAATTTTTTTATAATTGCTACAAATATTTGAAATTTATATGGCCAAATCTTTCATTCCATATCGTACTAACATCATTTCCACGAGTTAGCAGAGCAGTGGGCTTTGCATCTGGCAGAAAGTGGGAGAACTCATAGGCTCTTGCATGATGGTTTGCAAGACCTTTAGCAATGAGTTTCCTAGATGCAAGCTCCGTTATCTCAACATAATTTTGGATGAAAGAAAATATCTTAGGCACTCTAGTATGTGTCATCTGATAGACACTAAGGAGATTTGATGCCAGAGACGGTACATACAACACATTTAAAAAAAAACCATTTTGAAGATCAACAATACCTTGTCCTTCTAAAACGATGGTGGAGTCATCTCCCATGTGGATGGGGATGGATTTTCCAGTCTCCAAGGATGAAAAGGAGTCTCTTTCAACCATCATGTGGTTTGAAGCTGTAGAATCATTCAAGAGTGCTTTGGACTTCGAAGTGCTTGCGATGAGGGCATGACCTTTTTCATGCTGTGGTTCCCGATCTTGCTGATCTCTCCTTCGAAATATTTCCAGAATATTGATGTGATTTCTCTCGAGGGGAGAGGTAGCTTCATCAATATTCTTCTTCATGCAAGCATGTTCAGGGTGGAAGCCCTTCCCGCAGTATGAACACTTGACTTTTTCCTTTCCATGGTGCCCTTTTCCTCTGTTCTTCCTTGAGCCGGAAGAATCATCATGCTACTAGTTTTCAACTCTAGGATTAGGAGCATCAAATTTAGTTTTTGGGTTCTTCTGCTGCTTACCTTTACCCTTCAGATATTTTGGCCCTGAGACATGGAGGGCTTGATCATGGAAAGATCTGATGATCCCCATCTAGAAAAGCTTGTCATGTTCACTTGTTAGGGACTCAATGAAGGCATTGAGTGTAGGCATCTTCCATCTAGGGGTTGTGAGCTTCCCTGAATGGAATGTAGAAACAAAAACTAAATAATCACCCCAAGTTTGGAGAGTGTGGTGAGGATGAGCTGATCATCTACCTTCTCCACTTTGCATTGCTTCAAGAGTAAAACAATGTGCTTGAACCTTGTGAAAAAGTCATTTAGAGTCTCAAAATTGGAGGGATGGAGAGACATTAATTCATTTTCAAGATGGTAAACTCTCAAGTCATCTTTCTTTCCATATAGAGTTTCCAATTTGTCCCATATTTCTTTTGGAGTCTTAAATCCCACAAGATGGAAAAGAAGATCCCGGGAAATAGAGAGGCACAAGAAGCCGAATGCTTCATCCTTCTTGTTCAAGAATCTTGATTTTTCTATGGAAAAACCAGGCTCATCTTCAGTGTACATGGTGACTCTATAGAGTCCTCTGGAGTGCAGCTGAATCTCCATGTCACCTTTCCATGAGTGGAAATTGTATGGAGTCAAAAGATCTACTGAGGAGGCCATTTGGATCTACTGGAGCGAATGCTTCACCTGTAGAAAACTTGAAAATCACAACAAAAAGGGAAATGTAAGGTCAGAAAGCCTGTACATTTTAGGTTTTCATCACACCCAACATAGTCAATCAAGCAAGATTGATCTACAAGTTCTTTACTTGGGGTATTAAGTGGTAATCCTTGGCTTCTGGTGCAGTGCTGGATTTTTGAGCTATTGCTCAATTTTCATGCAGAAATCTGTCAAAAAGCTTGTTTTTGAGAGATAGAGCTTCATCTTGCCATGAGCTCTGATACCATATTGATCTTGCACATTGATCTAGGGACTAAACATCAGTCTCATCAAAGATTAATCAACAAATAACTCATGAAATGTTGTAATTGGACTACAGAATGAGTAGTCGCTCTGTATATTCACACAAAGAATGAGAAATTACATTACAATGTCATGCTACAAGCATGAATGAGAATCAATTCAAATTCCTAAAGAGGTCATTCAAATTGAATGAGTGAGTCTAGCTTAACTGAATGTAAGCCACACTCAACACCCAAGTTAACCAATGATCAAAATCATAATTGGCTCCACTAAGCCCTAACTGAAGTCGGAGTGCAATAAATGACTGAGTCTCAACTGAAAGAGATCAGACACATTTCATAGCAATCCAACCATCAAGTGCTAGCACTTTAATGACTCCAATGAACCCCAATGAGGCTAATTGAAGTGTAACTGACCATCAGAAGTGGTTGGAGGTGCCCCTGTTGACTCCAGTTCATTAAATAATCATTAAATAATCAATTTAATGAAGGGAGACACCTTCACTTCCCTTTTTAACTGATTGTAACCATCAGTTAGCAATTAGGTGCATTAATTTCACTCAGATCACTCCCGGAGTGCTTTAGTTAGCCTCCCCGAATGTAGGAGAAGGCTAAGTTAGCCTCCTTGACTGAAGGTAGGCATGGATGTGATCTAGTTGATGACATTTAATGCTCCACTGATGTTAATTAAGCCAATAATACTTAGGATAGTGGTGTAACTAGGAAAAATTGACCAAAATGAGTGTGTAAGGTGGTAAATGTCTCCAACAATAGTAACATTAAAAGTGCTTATGATCCCAAAACTTAGAGAGAGTTCTCAACTCAAATATTCTTACAATATATAAGCACAATTGTTCAACAAGAAAATGAGAGGATGAGATAGGAATGATGGATCAAAACCATAGGTATAAGATGAAGATCATATAGCTCATGGGAGCCAACAAATCAACAAATATCTATCACAAGGTGGGACAACCAGACTACTGCTCTCTTTCTTGTTGAAAATCCTCCCAAATCCATCTCAAACTTGTATTATTATCTGAAACAATTATGAAGGATCGCATCCTTCATGAAAACAGTTGGATCAAACCTGCAAAACAAAATTCAATGCATGAACAAGATATACTAGAATCATAGAATAAAACTGACATAATTACGATGGGTCAAATCTCCCATAGTTAGCTAAGGGAACATGTCCAAATCCTAGACAAAGCTAATATTTCTCAATCATAATCATGGAATGTCTAAAAATGTGAATGGTGTTCCCAACCTCATTTTTATAAAACTTGATTACTTCTACAGTTTCCTTCATGGAAATTTGAATTCTAGATGAGTTGTCTAATTTTTGGAATTACTTTTGGCATAAGGACCCACTTTCCTTCATGAATGTGCCCCCACTAGATAATATTAGCCCCTATAGATTTTTTGGATGTTTCTAATCCTTCTTCGGTTTCAAAAATCAGGAAACTTCTTTCTTTTCTTCTTTTCCTTGATTTTACTATCATTTTTATAGTTGCCAACTCTTCCTTGCTTTTTGCTTTTCCATTTTTTTCCAATTTCTTTCTTTTTACTGACACCTTGCATTGGGTTTCTTTCTTTTAGTTTCCAACTTTGGTAAAGAAATTCTTGAGGCCCACCTTATCTCCTATGTTCCCTCCTATCCCTCCTATGCATTTACAACTCAATAAAAATATTAATAATTAATTAATCAAACTATGATCTTCATCACTTCTAATTTAATGCAAAAAAATTAATTACATAAGCTAACTTTCTCCAATAATGTAACTCCTTACTAATTTATTTAATTTTTCGTCACTAGGACTGATGGAGTTGAGTGGGTTAGGTTTGGCCATGGGGATATAAAAAATGGGCACATTACATTCCTCCCCTCCGAAAATTACTTGTCCTCATTAAAGAAACTAACTCCAACCATCTATGAATCCAAGCAATGACTTCACTCCTTCAAATATGTTGTTAGTTATCTATAGTTGGAATCCTCAAGTTCAAGCTAAATACCAAAGGTTCACCATGTTTTTGTTGCATCACTCTAATCATAGTCATTCTCCCAATGGATAACTATTCTTAAAAAAAAAATTCAACCCAGTTAAGATAACTGAGTAGAAAACGTGAATCCCACTACCTCCTTTGCAAGGATCGAAATGTTCCTACTACTTTTGGAAAATTGACATTCTAAGAAATGTCAAGGTCCCAACGTCTCAACTGCATCCTCCTAAACATCGCAATCAATTGGGAGAATATATCATCAGGAAGGATGTCAAAATAACAAAACCACACTGAAAGTTGATAACTTACAATGCAAAACTAAATATCTATGAGACTTCTCCACTAAGAATGGAACTCCTCAATGTGGGGCTGAATCATATCAAGTCTCTCCAAAATATGTGACTCTGTGTGCAAGATAGCACTAAAACACCCATCATTTATGTTCTCAAGGAATAGATGGAGACCCCATGTCCATCCATGTATACAGAAATCATAATATAACATCCATATATGCTCATTCCACTGCTCTCATGAGATATATGATGTCTTTAATGGATTTTCACTAATTTAAGCAATATGTTTACCCTATGGGGTACAAATATAAACCCTTTTTTTAGCCACCCAATCAATGGATGAATAAACATGCATGCTGATTGATCTAGGTGGAACTCAATCATCTACTCCTGGTGCAAGTTGTGCACTAGTATAATGGCTTAACTCTTTGTCACTTGTTCCACTCAAATAGATCAACTATAACTCCAATGTGTCACTACGCATGATGGCGTTAAATTTTCATATGCTTAGCTAAGGCATCAGTATTTCATTTCATTTGTTATAACAAAAGCATATAAACAGGATCACTGAAAGATAGACAAGCACAACCATACAAAACGAACACAAATATTTATCCTGGGAAAACCCTAAAGGGAAAAACCCAGCAAAAACTTCCTCAATATAGATGTCCCAAAAAAATTAAAGATAAAACCAGTAAGGAGATCAAAGCCTGATCCTCCTCCTTCTCCAGCTACTTCTCTTCTCCACTAATGTGCTACACAAGTGAGAGTGTGTGTCACAAATGAGGAGAGCTACACCTCTATTTATATTCATCCGTTCACTTCAATTAACTCATTTGACATGTAGGCTCGATTTAATCATGTAGGCTCGAGTTACACATGTAGGCTCAAGTAACCACACTGGGGTGCTAATGACCCACCTTTACAATTTGAGGGGACAACCTCATGACTCTTATTAGTTCTTCTAATTATAAGCATCGGGGTACAAGATAATACAAGTGGTTCTCCCAGTAGGACCATCGGGGACCACAAAATATACCTATAGAATATTCTTCGAAGTTACAACATTTCAACACTCCCCCTTAACGAGAAGGGTATTCTACAACAACAACAACAATAGTAGGAGAGGACATCATCAACATCATCAGGGTAACACATCTATAAATCATTATAAGCTTTTCAACATCATATAGTCTTCGTCTTCAATTTTCAACGACAACAACTCTTTGATCAGCATCAGCATCTTTTGACCTTTCGATCAACAACATCTTCAGCGTTTTGACCTTTCGATCAACAACAATATCTTCAGCATTTTGATCAGCAACATCTTCAACACTTTGATATTTCGATCAGCAACAACATCTTAAACATTTCGATTAGCAACATCTTCAGCACTTTGATCTTTCTATCAGCAACATATTCAGCACTTAGACCTTTCAATTAGCAGCAACATCTTCAGTAATTTGATCTTTCAATCAGTAACAAATTCTTCAGCATTTTGTTCTTTCAATTAGCAACCTGATCGGTAACATCGTGATTAGCACCATAATCATACTTCAATTCTCAAACAGCATCATCATCACGATATTCTGATCTTTTGATCAGTACGTCGTTATCATCACATACTGATCATTTGATCAGTACGTTATCATCATCATACTCTAATCTTTCGATCAGTACATCATCATCGTCATACTCTGATCAGTACATCGTCATCATCATACTTTGATCTTTCGATTAGTACATCATCATCATGCTCTGATCTTTTGATTAGTACATCATCATCATCACACTCTAATCTTTCAATCAGTACATCATAATCATCATCATACTCTGATCTTTCGATCAGTACATCATCATCATCATACACTGATCTTTCAATCAGTACATCATCATCATCATAAAAACATCATTATCATCAAAATATCAACATCATCAAAACATCAACATGATCCTTCCTTTCGGAATTACGGGATTTAGGTCTTTACGGAGTTACCAATGATCCTTCCTTTCAGAATTATGGGATTTAGGTCTTTATGGAGTTACTAACGATCCTTCCTTTTGGAATTACGGGATTTAGGTCTTTACGGAGTTACTAACAATCCTTCCTTTCAGAATTATGGGATCAACACATTTGTGGAACTCAGACAATACTTCCTATTGGAATTACGGGATCAACATATCTGTGGAACTCAGACAATCCTTCCTATTGGAATTACGGGATCAATTCAATGATCCTTCCTTTCAGAATTACGAGATTTAGGTCTTTACGGAGTTACTAACGATCCTTCCTTTCGGAATTACGGGATCAACATAGATGTGGAACTCAGACAATCCTTCCTATTGGAATTATGAGATCAACACATCTATGGAACTCAGACAATCCTTCCTATTGGAATTATGGGATCAAGTCAATGATCCTTCCTTTCGGAATTACAGGATTTAGGTCTTTACAGAGTTACTAATGATCCTTCCTTTCGGAATTATGGGGTCAACACATATGTGGAGATCAGACAATCCTTCCTCTAGGAATTACGGGATCAACACATGTTCTCGAGTACTGAAGTCATCGAATCTGTTTTGAACTGACGTTCAAGTATGATACAATCCTACCACATTCACGGGGACTGAGATCTCCAGATACATTTTGAACCGAGGTTCAGGGATGATGCAATCCTACCACTTTCACGGGGGCTGAGACCTCCGGATACATTTTGAACCGAGGTTCACGGATGATGCAATCCACCACTTTCACGGGAGGCGAGACCTTCGGATACATTTTGAACCGAGGTTCAGGGATGATGCAATCCACCACTTTCATGGGGGGCAAGACCTCCGGATACATTTTGAACCGAAGTTCAGGGATGATGCAATCCTACCACATTCACAGGGGCAGAGACCTCTGGATACATTTTGAACCGAAGTTCAAGGATGATGCAATCCCACCACATTCACGGGGGTCGAGACCTCCGGATACATTTTGAACCAAAGTTCAGGGATGATGCAATCCCACCACATTCACGAAGACCGAAGTCACTGGATCTATTTTGGACAGATGTCCCAGGATGATACAATCCCTCTTCATTCTCTAGGACCGAGTTCATTGGATCACTTTTGGACATATGTCCCGGGATGATACGATCCCTCTTCATTCTCGAAGATAGAGGTCTCTGAGTCACTTTAGGGCAAGTGTCCAGGGATGATACAATCCCACTGCAACATCACTACTCCCCCTTTCGGGGAAGGTCTTTCTGAACCACACCAAGCTTGTCTCGAAAGTGTTCGAACTTTACCCGAGACATAGCCTTTGTCAGCACATCATCATGTAAACCATCTTCATCTACATCTTCAGTATGTGAATACTGAACTATCACCATCTGTATCTCCAGTATGTGAGTACTGAAAGCATCATCAGGTCACCATCATCTGCATCTACAGTATGTAAATACTGAAACATCATCTATATCTTCAGTATGGGAATTCTGAAATTATCATCATCTCTATATTCAGTATAGAAATGCTGAATCACCATCATCTGTATCTACAGTATGTAAATACTGAAACAGCATCATCTGCATCTTTATCTTGAATGTAGAAAATACTGGATTTCTATGTGTTACGATGGAACACACGGTTCTCTGTTATCACAACTCTCGTTATCACATAGAATCAATGTAGTATCCATCTTTAGTTCAAAGGGACCTGATATCAGCTTCTGAAGCCACAACTTAGCAGAGCAATCTGCTATGTATTCTGGTTTAGCCATGCTACGAGAAACACTAGACTGTTTCCTGCTAAACCATGAACTCATAATAGACCCCAAACAAAAGCATCTACCTAATGTGCTTTTCCTATCTGAGATTCTTCCAGCCCAATCTGCATCTGTGTAGCCACACAATCTATACTCATGGCTACCATCATAATATAAACCAAAGTCTATAGTCCCTTTCAGATATCTCATCACATGTTTTGCAGTTACTAGGTGAACCCGTCTTGGTTGAACAAGATATTGACTTAAGGTGTTCACAGCAAAAAAAATGTCTGGTCTGGTATTTGTTAAGTACATCAATGACCCAATGATCTGTCTGTAATGAGTCATATCCACTAACTCTGATGAGTCATCAACTAACAGCTTCAGGTTGGAGTCCATGGGTGTGGCCATGACTTTGCATTCCAACATATTGAATCTCTTCAATATCTATACCGCATACTTTCCCTGGTTCAGAAATATTTCTTTTGAACTTTGCCATACTTCGAGACCTAGGAAATAATGCATTAACCCAAGGTCTTTCATCTCAAATTCTTCTGCTAGTTTCTTCTTGCTTTCCATGATTTGTTTCTCATTTCCTGTCAAGGATAAGTCATCCACATATAATAACAGGATGACAAGTTCATCTTCTACAACCTTGAGATAAAGGTTAGGATCAGCTTTACTCTTTGTAAATCCCATGCTTGACAAGAAACTATCTATTATTCCATACCAAGCTCTAGGAGCTTGCTTCAGGCCATAGAGGGCCTTCTTCAACTTACATACGTGATTCCATCTGGATTCAAATTCAAATCCTCATGACTATTCGATGTAAAACTCTTTCTCAATCATACCATTAAGGAAGGCTTGTCTTTACTTCACCATGGAAGAAACTACCATGATAGTTCTGAAGGAAGTGTACCTTACTTCCTGGAGTAAGTGTCTCTTAAGAATTAATTCCCTTTTTTTTCTGAAAGAAACCTCTTGCCACAAATCTTGCTTTATTCTTCTCGATACTTCCGTCAGCTGCATGCTCTATTTTGTATATCCATTTGGAGGATACAATACTCTTTCCTTCTGGTTTGGGAACTATATCCCATACATAATTCTAGTATTCTTTCATCATAACATCTTCCATGAGTTCGTCTTGTCAGATCATCAACATATCCTAGTCTTCTGCATTCAACTTTGAAGGTTGGAACCCACTTTACTCTTGGTAAAGTCTCGATCCATCAAGAAGCTGTCCATCATGTCGTACCATGTCGAACTCAGATATCTTCTGTAGTCACTCCTCCTGAAGTGGAGTATTATCTTCCTTCTTCATTCTGTACAGGTGGTTCTATACTTGATATATACTGGTCAATAGAGTATGTCATGTCATAGTCTATTCTTTCTAAGGCAAATCATGAACCTTTCTTTGTACACTTGTTCTTGTAGATTCATATGGAGGATACTATGTACTTCCCTTTATGTCTTGAAATCATATCGTATACATCATTCCCCATGATCAACTATTATTCTTTGATCATAGTTTCTTTTATAGCATTCTTTTCTTCATCTTGAGTTATCTCTCATACCCATGGTGGTCTTCATCCTTTGAGGTGGATCTACCGCTCTCTGAAGCTCTTTCTTCCATCATGGTGTCTTTGACTCTGGGAGCTTCAGATTCATGTTTATTGAATTGTCATCACTTGTTCTTCGGAACAAGTCTCGTCCTTCTTTTCTTGTAGGAGGTTGTACAAGACCTTTCCTACAATTCAAATGCACCAGTTGCATGGTTAGAACTATTTCATAAAACATATGCATAATGAAAAATTCTTATGCATCATGCAACTATTTAGCCAATACAACATTCATCCATATTTCATAGAAACTTTCTAGATGCCTTCCATCTCTACCATGACATCATTGAGATTGTGAACTAATCCAATATGTCAGCAAAGAGGTTTGATAAGTAGCACTGGAGAGTTGTATAGCGCCATGAGCTACTTACCCATCACATGCATATTAGTAATATTAATGTAAACAATCTATCATGCATAACACATCAACTGAATACAATCAAATGTATAACAAAACAATATCATGAAATGACAATTGAATACTTATCTTTTATTTGTTTCGTGGGTAGACTCCATCTTGATCATTCTGCTTTATCATCTTCTTCATTCATGAAATCATCATTTCTAATCCAAATGATAAGATGAATAAGAGGTTCTTCAAGAATTGAGTTTTTCATATTCCTCATCGCTTGAGGGATCTTCTTTGAATGGTGAGAGCTTGATCTTCAATTGCTCACATCTTATTCTTCTCTTCTTATTAGTCGAACTGAAAGTAATCACTTACTTCTGGCATACATTCTTCACATGAATGAATCCGATGATCCTGGGAGGCCATTCAAGGTGGCTATCACCACTTCTGCATACTTCTTCTTCTACCGCTTCAAGTTGTTTTGCATTCTGGATCTTCACATTCTTCAACTGTTTTCTCAAAGCCATGTTCTGATTTAAGTTCTTATATTCAAATATCTTGATCAAGGAATCAAACATCTTCGGTGTCTTTAGGGAAGACACTTGTGGTATATGTTGATCCGTGATTGAATCAACTATGATCTTCTTGGCCTTGATCATGTTCTTCTTGTGTAAGTCTTTGAGGCTCATCTCCCTCTAGAACTGGAACCTCTCTACTCATGTAGGTGTCCAATTCATTTTCTTCAGAGAGATCAAATACTTCCATGCTTGGAATTTTTCAAATTCACCAATCTTATCATCAAGCTGATGTGATAGATAATTTTGAAATGAGAACCTCAAATGCAAATAGCAAAAGATTAGATCTTACCGATTTGAGGTGTCCGTCCTGCTTCTGGAGCTGGCTGATCTAGCGTTTGTTAGAGAAACCCTAATTTTCAAAAATTGGAATCCTTCAGATCTGATTGGATAGAAATATAGATCTCTTCAAGTGGAGCTGTCCAATGTACTCCATTTCTGAAAACAGTGGAGGGAAGCTCTTGGAATAGGAAGCCCTAGTTTTCCAATTTCTTCTGCAGAAATGCCTGTTACTGTTTCTGTGATATGTCCGAAATTTTTGCTCCTATGTGTCTGAAATTTATCACTGAGGTAACCTCACATGTCCTGATCCCACAGAATAGGTTTCATTAGAATTTTTTTCACCAATTGGGATTTATGATCATTTTCCCAAGGTGACCTGTTACAGGACTGTTCATAATAGTGACGTTGTACGGCATGCCACATGTCACTGGTTCATCTTTAGGTTTCGAAATTTGGATGAAAGAAAGTACAGGCCATTATATTTCTGTAACATCTTCAATAATTCTATTTGGACCTCTATAGCCCATGCTACAACAATTCTCCCCAGGTGTCCTGTTTAGGGATGAATTCTGGAAGAGGCTGGAACCCTAACTTGGAGGGATCATATCTCCCAGAATATAGTCAATATAAGGCGAAATTTTGGATACAGTGTAAATCTGGATTTTATCGTCGGCCTCTGAAATTTTTAACTCCTGATCCATAGAAAATATCAAGATATGGTGAATGTACCAAAACTTAGCAGTTTTAGTATTTAGGGTTTTTCCAGATTGGGGTCAAACTAGGGTTTGACTTTCCTAGAGTTTCACCCAACCAAATTTCTTGATCCAGGTCTCTAAAATTTGATTTTTATGAGGATAAAAATCCTATACTGGGCTCACTCAAAAATTCTTCTTCTGTAGAAAGCCCTAATTTTCTGCACCAAAACTAAAAATGCTCGAAATCGAATTCTGCTTGGACAAAAAGATGCACCCTTCAATGGAGAGTCAGTCTAGCCTTCTTTTGCTGACCGATCATGGATAGAGACCCAAAAAAAAAGAATCCATAGATTCTTTAGCTGCACAATGTCTTCTTTCAGGGTGGCTCTGATACGATGTTAAATTTTCATATGCTTAGCTAAGGCATCAGTATTTCATTTCATTTTTTATAACAAAAGCATATAAACAGTATCACTGAAATATAGAAAAGCACAACCATACAAAAGGAACACAAATATTTATCCTGGGAAAACCCTAAAGGGAAAGACCCAACAAAATATTCCTCAATATAGATGTCCCAAAAAGATAAAAGATAAAACCAGTAAGGAGATCAAAGCCTGATCCTCCTCCTTCTCCAGCTAATTCTCTTCTCCAATAATGTGCTACATAAGTGAGAGTGTGTGTCACAAATGAGGAGAGCTACACCTCTATTTATATTCATCCGTTCACTTCAATTAACTCATCTGACATGTAGGCTTGAGTTAATCATGTAGGCTTGAGTTAATCATGTAGGCTCGAGTTACACATGTAGGCTCAAGTAACCACACTGGGGTGCTAATGACCCACCTTTTAAATTTGAGGGGACAACCTCATGACTCTTATTAGTTCTTCTAATTAGAAGAATCGGGGTACAAGATAATACAAGTGGTTCTCCTGGTAGGACCATCGGGGACCACAAAATATACATATAGAATATTCTTTGAAGTTACAATATTTCAACAGATGGAGGAACCAAATGTATGCCTTTGTTTCTATTGGGAAGGGATAGGTTCACTTTTCAAACCACATGTCTTGACCATCAAACCATCAATAGAATATGTGGGAGCATATTTCTCCTCATCCAACACCAATAGGAAAAATCCATTTACCCAAACTTCATGTGTATGTATGTGGGCTTCCATATGTGTGCGGGATGAAAAATAATGAACCTACACTTGGAAACAATAATCTATCGGGACTGAGATAGGCTCAACTGAAGTGATATTATGTACCTCCTCTAAAACTATGCAACAAGCTGCTAGAAGTAACTCATAATCTCTCTGGAAACATACAGGTCCTTGGTCTTCATCTTGCTTGACTTCAAACTCCTCAAGCACATACAAACTAGAATGTGCCTCATGTTCATGTGTACTGGAGGTATCCAATGGCTGCAAAATATATATTTGTTGATACTCACATGTTAGGACAATGTTAGTTATAACAAAAAATTATCACAAGAATAAGAGAAACCATTAACTCCCTGAGTTTTCATTTCAATGGTGCCTCTATCCACTCAATCAATGGATGGCTAAGCACTGTATTTTTTGATACATATGGAATGTGACCAACCACGTTCTATATAGTGGAATATACCACCCATAAGGAAATTTCATGAGGTTTCCCCTTCAAGGCATGCATGTCAAACAACCCTCTACTGATGCAAGCAATTCTAGTGCATCCTTGATACTCCATTTCACTGATATATTTATCTACCCTATCCATGATTAGATAATCACATTTTATTGTTTATTCAATTGGCATGTCATCATCTATCTTTAACATATCTAATAACTCATCATCCTTCTTCTCAAACCCAACAAGTTCTTAGGAAAAATCTTCTTCATCGTGGCTCTTCGCAAGCATCTACAAATCAACATTTTCCTCATCTTTATCCTCCACATGAGGTTTCTCCATCACATTAAAATTGTCTCCTTCCATGTGCACATGATCATTTTCCATGCAAGATGGAGGATGTGGTACATTCAAAACCTTTTGAAGTTGATCAATATGCAACCTTGACTCTTGAAGACATTCATAGGTACTCTTTAAAGAATCACATGTAGCCTCCCATTTTCTATGGAGCCTTTCATACTCTTCTAATTCCTTATTGAGTGCACAATGGTACATTTTAACCACCATGAGGAGATTATATATATCTAAAATTAAGTTCATGTAACTCTCCTTCATCGTGACCACTTCTTGTTTGAGTGCTATGAACTCTTCCAAAAAGGCTTCTCCTTTAGACTCTCATCCAACAGATTTCCAATGACATATTATAACCAAGTCATTGGTGTCAACAAATATCTTCATGGTTTCCATTATATTTTCTCTATCCTCCTTTAGTGATCCACTCAAATTATGTGGCTCACAATGAAGATCCTCCACCAGATTTTCTCCTTCCAATGGCTAACACCTAATACCATCTTTCTTTTGGCATGGATCCACAACACATATCTCATTCTCACCATATAAGTCAGTATTATAATCTTTTGCAAAATCACTTCCATGGTATGAAGTGGAGGGTAACTCTGAGGGTTGCAATGAATCTAATCTTTAAAAAAATCAGAAATTACATCATACCTTGGTATTTCATCTTCATCCTCTTCATGTAGTATGGCTATGGTATCTTTCTCTTCCACTAAACTCTCTGGTTCACACCCAAGTAGTGGGGGCTTGTCTTCTACTTCATTATGAATCTCAAGTGGTGACTGTAAATCTGATTTATGTTCTTCTTTTGGATCTGATCCAAAATATGTCTCACCACCATCAACAGAACCAATTTCTTTTGTAGTGACCTGGAATTCACCCACAAAGAATCTGTACATGAATTCGCCTCCCACACTACCAAGAACCTAATGATGGGCTCCTAGGAATTTAGTTGCGCATTATTTATCTTCATATTATTCTTAGATTATTTTGATACAAGCATGCTCTTCCACATTGGATTCCACTATAAGACTCACATCTTGTGATTCGCTCGTCTTCACTTCTTCAATTGATTGGAGGAAATCTATATGCATTCCATCACTTTTATCTGTAGTTTCTTCTGCTTCATTTCCATCCTCTTCCAGGAAAATTGAGAATTATTCATCTTGAGTGGTTCTTAGATCACACCTTTTGGAATTTTTTCTTAAAGAAAAACCAAACAATCTCATAATGCTTGAAGATGTAAATGGATTTGATGAAGCTACATATTTGGTTCCTTTTTCTTCTTCTTTTCGTGAAGAAGTGGAACAACTTTGTTTCTCCCTTAATGTTGTGTTTCTCTCTATTGAATCCACATTTACATCCTTGGGATCAAATCCAAATATACAATAAAATTAATCTTTGAAAGGAATGGATTTACAAATATCTTCCCCCAAGGAAAGATACTCTTGATAGTGACAAGGTCAGTTTTTGCTTGCTACTATCTTCCTTGCTAAATATTATTTTAATCTAACTATTGGTGGTTCATACTTAATTATTTCTCTATATTATATATTATATAAGTCAACATACTCAACTCTTGGTAGGCCTCCATCAACATAATGATTTCTTCTTCTACAAACTACTCAAAGTCAACATCTTCAACTACTGGTTCAAGCCTCATAGTTGAAACTTGAGAAATTATATGCAATTTTTCTTCAAATTAGAGATTAATTTCCATAGGAGTATAGGAAAGCCCTTTGGTACCACTATAATGTACCAATAATATCTAATTGTACATTAATTCATGTTTCCAAAAATTTAAAACAAAATACTAAAAGTAGAGGATTTAACTAGTCAAGGGATCGAGAGGGAAATTCAAAAGTCATGAAAGGTGGGAGGGTTTTAACAGATTAAGGAATGCCACATAATGTACTGGGACCATTTATTTTTTTCACATCAATGAGGTTGAAGTCTACTCCAAGGCTCTTGGCCACCCCATCATATGCAAACTAGATCTTTCGCTTGACACTTCCTGAGAACCAAGGGTGAGGTATTTAGACATGGTAAGGATTGTGTAACTTGAATTTACATTCATATATCATTTGGTATTTGAATCTATAATTTTAGGAATGGTTTGATAATTTCTAGTGAAAACACAAGCAAAATAGACACCCGAGACTACACAATTAGTTTCATTTCAGAGTTTCTCAACAATGAGTAAGGTTCATGCATTTTGATTTAAAGTCTTGGAATGGATTCAAGAAGGTCTTAAGGATCTGCAATGACTGACAAAATCAAATTTGAACTCACATATTTCTTTTAGTGTTAGTTAAATAAAAACTAGTTAATTTTTAATGCACAAAGAGAAAGCTTTGGAAAAAGAGACATCCAAATAGCCTCAAAGGATCACAAACCCATGATGAGACATATATATAAGATAAAAAACATTAATAATAATATAATCATGATCCATCATATATTCATATCAACATTAAAAGTGTTTATGATCCCAAATCTTAGAGAGAGTTCTCAACTCAATGATTCTTACAATATATAAGTAAAAGTATTCAACGAGAGAATGAGAGGATGATGTAGGAATGATGGATCAGAAATAAAGGTGTAAGATGAAAATTATATTTATCATGGGAGCCACCAAATCAATGGATATCTCTCACAAGGGGGCACAACCAGGCTACCGCTCTCTTCCTTGTTGAAACTCCTCACAAATCCACCTCAAAATTGTACTATTCTCTGCAACAATTATGGAGGATTGTATTGTTCATGAAAATAGATATATCAGATGTGCAAATCAAAATTCAATGTCTGAATAGGATGCAATGGAATCATAAAGGAAAAATATAACAATTACTATGGGGCACATCTCCCACGGTTGGATAAGGGCACATCTCCAAATCCTAGAGAATTTATGATCTTTCTAAATCATAATCATAGACTGTCTAGAAATGTGAACGATATGTCTAACCTCATTTTTATAAACTTTAATTTCTTCTAGAGTTTCCTTCATGGAAATTTCATGAATTCTAGAAAAGTTGGCTGATTTTTGGACATTAATTTTGGCATAAGGACCCACTTGCCTTCATGAATGCACCCTCACTAGATAATATTAGCCTCTATAGTTTTTATGGATGTTTCTAATCCTTAATTGGTTGCACAAATAAGGAAAATTTATTGTTTTCTTCTTTTCCTTGATTTTCCTATCTTTTTTATAGTTGTCAGCTTTTCCTTGATTTCTTCCTTTTTCTTTTTTCCAGTTTCCTTGTTTTTACAGAAACCTTGCTTTGGGTTGCTTTCTTCAAGTTTCCGAATTTGGTAAGGCAAGTATTGAATCCCACCTTATCTCCTATATGCCCTACTATCCCTCCTATGCATTTACCACTCATAAAAATAATTAATAATTAATTAATCAAACTATGATCTTCATCACTTCTAATTTAATGCAATAATTTAATGGCATAAGCTAGCTTTGGCCAATAATGTAACTCCTTATTAATTAATTAATTTTTTCTCCACTAGCACCCATGGAGTTGAGTGGGTTAGGTTTGACCATGGGGCTATAAAAAATGGGGATGTTACATCCTTTATGTATAAAAATAGCTTCAGTTATGTAAGGTGTTGGAGGTGTAATCATGTTGAACATATAGCGAGATACTGCCATACCATTAGATGCTATATGTGTGATAAAAAATTTCACAAGGCTTTGCAGTGTTTCCTGAGAGTATAATAGTGAAAAATGCATGTATGACACACGATTGTGAAAGAGAATCCACCACAAAAGTAGAGGAAAATTAAAGACTAGAATACATGGCTGAAAAATGTATCTCAAAAACACGACAGAGATGGAAACAACGTCAAAACAATTCAGCTGATTGTGTATAAGAATATATGGGTAAGTAATGTATCTTAGGAGTGCTCAAAAGATTAAAATAATGAAAGAACAATTCCAGTAGCAAGAAATTTCTACCTACATTTCTAATCTTAAGGGGTTATGCAAGATCCTTGAGTCCAAACAAGTACATCAGAAACTAAAGGATTAAAACAGTAAGTTGGTGTGCATTAAATTCATTTGAATAATTGTCATTGTATACTGTTTAGTTGTTATTATCAAAGTATCAATTGTTATGCATGAAAATTACAAGGAGACACATGTACACTGATTACATAATGTTTGTTCAAAATAAAATATTTGTATTATACTCAAAATGTGATTACAAAATTTGGAGCTTTGAAGCTCGTATTACATCATGACACAGTTTAGTTATTAAAAATAAAGATATCGAGACAAACAAAATTGAAGCCGAAGATAAGTCATAGACATAGTTCGAGACTGAATTGTTCTCGACTGGAAGGAAGAGGTGAAAGTCCAAATCCATTGGAGTCATGTATACATACTCAATCGACTGCAACAAAGGAAGAAGGTCCAATGTAGAAGAATATGGATCGAAGGAATCATTCTCATCCCTAAGTTGATTCACAATATCGAATGTTTGTTGTTGTTGTTGTTCCAAAAGATCAACCTGCCTACTTAAATTGGAAAGTATTTTGGAAGTGCTCCAGATGAATTTCAACTGATGGTAACATGGAATAAAATCAGAATCTTGTATCTAGTTCTTCCAAGTACCCATATCCACCTGTAGCCATCCCAAAAATTCCTGCTGATACTGGACCACCAAGCGAAGCTTATCAAGGGAATTGTTTAATCGCTAGAAGAAATGCATGACGATGAATGGGAGCAGAAGAATTTCAACTCAAGATACATATGCTAACGAAAGCTTGATGATGAATGAAATAGGGTGGTGAACCAAATGAATACACTACAAACTATATAATTTGGAGATAATTCTTCATGCACTCAGACATAAATTGAAGGCACATCGAAGTTGTTGAATTCATACATTGTGCAAACTAATGGAGATCAAGACAAGGTGAAAATTTAATCCATGGATCAATAAAGTACAAAAGTGTGATTTGAAAGAATGATGTCAGAGTAAAGGTTCTAGTACAAATACACCACATGGACATGATACCATACATATCAAATTTTACCACGTACATGAACGTTTGGGAATATGTGCAAAAATAGGTAAATTTATTGACACTCATAAAAATCCCGCATTTATGAAATTCGAGATAATATCAGTCGTAGATTTCATTAAATAAGATGAAGATAGTGGTGATGAGATTGTATGAATTAGTCTCATGCATCTGATGCAGAGATGGGTTATCTTCCACCTGGAACACCAATAACAAATCAAATAGGAAGACATGAGCACATATCCATGGGGAGTCAACAAAGAAGAGAAGTCCCTTTGCCATTTATGTCAAAGGGGGAGATTAAGAGAGAATCATAATGATAGGGGGAGAAATGATAGAAATACAGTAAGGAAACAAAAGAAGTTGGAAGATAGATATGTGTAAAAGAGACAAGAGCGTGATCGCAAAAGGAGCCTTAGATGCACATAAGCAGAGCTCACCTTTAGGGTGAGTTTGTAACATGTGTCATCATTCAATGTAGTGTTGACATCAATGACAAAGGAGGATATTATTAAGCATGTGTTGTCATTGATTTCAAAGGATAAAATGCCAATGGTATTGTCATTGATATCAAAATTATTGAATTGATCAAGATTTATCTATGATTAACATGTTGTAATATTGAAGACTTCCTCACACCAAGAAATATTGAAGGAATACATATGGAATAATGTGAAAGTTATATGAGACCAAATATCCTACCATGACATTGGTCACAAGTGCACAAACAATAATTCATTAAGAAGAACATTGAAAATGGAAAATATGTGCAAATACCATTTGTGTGAGACTTATGAATGAAGAGAAAGAAAAACAAACTGGTATCACAATAATTCCATAAATAAAATGGTATGTGGTGTAAAGATTCATGAAGAAAAATATGGGTTATGAACCTATGTGGAAAATTTCCACAAAGACGTTGGCATATGTGCACCATACACCACACAAACATGAATTGTGATAAGGGGCACGTCGACACAGATATTAATTTGTATAAAG
The DNA here is from genome assembly GCA_001517045.1 of Pseudotsuga menziesii. Classification (NCBI taxonomy): domain Eukaryota; kingdom Viridiplantae; phylum Streptophyta; class Pinopsida; order Pinales; family Pinaceae; genus Pseudotsuga; species Pseudotsuga menziesii. The sequence goes on from LPNX010185168.1 coordinate 600,838, forward strand.
CACATACATGTGGGGTGTTGTCCAAGGATAAGGAACTTCACCAAGTAGATACATATCTTGAGCCAAGAAGACTATAAGTAAGCAAGAGATGGATGTGGTGAAGCATTCTTGTGAAGAATGAAGATATGAGATAATCTGGTTGAAAAAGCTTCAAAATTCTTTGGGCTTGTGTGTGAATGTTTCCACAGTTTTCAGTCATTGTGTGCAAGCTTATGGATTTGCACTATGTAGAAATTTAGAAATGACTGACGCGTTTCGGATGGATTCTTTAGGGTTTCAATGGATCATTGATCACAATAAGTATCTTTATGCAGTGGAGCCGAAGTGTGCAAATGAATCAGTTATTAACAACAAAAAGTGTGCTAGGTAAAGAGGATACCCATATTATGGATGTGTGATATTCTTGCTCAGTAAAATATCCAGACCGTAGAACAATAAATTTGACTGAGATGGAAACTATGTTAAGTATTCAGATGCAAATCACAGACCTATAGTAAAGACGTAGATCATAGTGATTATCATACATCATGATTTTTGAAATTGACTATTCAGACATGGATATTCAAACATAGATCGAATAAGTTATAGCAGCTGCGGATTCTGGAGATTTGCTGAAAGAAGACTTAGCTACAATCCACAAGTGAACAAGAATAAGTTCACAAAGGAAGGAGAAATGGATATGATGACTACAAAAAGCCATTGCAAAGGTTCAAAGGAAAGCCACATCAGAAGAAATGATGTCAAGGGAGAAGACATAACTAAGATGAGTCAAGAAGAGTATGACATAGAATTAGTTAACATAGGATTGCAACTTATTTGTTTGAATATGTTGCTAGAGAAAGAGAACCAAAGGTATGGTTGGATAGTGAGAAAGAAGAAGGTAAGATGGTATTCACTATAGATGAATCTAGAACAAAAGATGTTTATCATATTGGAGGAAGAACTTAGGATAGTTGAGTCTGAGATGGATGTTTTGGTACACGAACCAGAATGTGTCCCTTTTCTTGGAGAAAATGTGAGTGAGGATGGTGAAGAGAGACTAAATGAAAGTCTCGTGGATTCTATAAAGAGTACAGATAAACTTATGGAGGATATGACTATGAGGCCACATGAAACCAAGAAGTCTTATGCTTTTGAAACTGGTGATTTTTTTGTGATTAGAAGTTTTGTTGCAGATAATAGTCAGTCTTTTGAAACCGTGTTAAAATTTGATGAAGTCAAATATGATGACAAAGTTGTGTCAAATGAGGAAAGGTCTAAAGTCTTGCAACAAAAGGAACTCATTGATGAGTTCTTGTATGGAGGAACACAATCAATTTGGGATGATTTGAAGATGAAGGAAGAAAAATAATATACAAAGACATTTTTATAGGGTAGACTCAGAATTACATTTTGATGAAGGAAAAGTTGAACAGTCACCTTGGACTGTCATATGAAGTCTGAAGAAGAAGAAGATGTTCTTTCCAAAAGCATGACAATAGAATATAATTTTGTTGTACTGGGAGATACCATGGTATCCTATGAATATTGTATGCAACCTGTAGCTCAGACTGTTGGAGAAATATATAATGGTGAAAGTTTGATGTTGTTCTTAGACCAACACAAAAGGAGGGTGCCAAGAAAAATATCAACAGGGACTTCAAATTATCATGTTTTTGAAACTTATTATTGGTGTGTGTTTGTAGGTATTGAATAAAGTGAAGGCATACAGAGGAAGAAATATGTCATAACAAAGGAAGAGACCATACTTTCTAAAAAGGGTGATCAGTATCTAGAAGAGTTTGTTGTTGCAAGGTTGGATAATGAAGACAAAGAGAAACTTTCTAACTTCAGAAAGTATGATGAAGAGTTAGAAATGCTGGAAGATTCGTTTATCAGTCCAATGATTGATAAATATGACTGCTTAATGTGTGCAAGCATAGAAATACTTAGTTACAACATTGGAGAGGAGAAGATGGAAGTTGAAGGCATTGAATTGTCTTGTAATGATATGATTTTGTTGCAACAGTTAAGTATAAGTTATTGCAGAGGAATTGCTGACTCAACTGATAAAGAGGAACTATTTGGAATCCTTTATAGGAAAAATATGATTGTAGATGAAAGTAAAAATCCAAAAGATATAAGGATCCATCAAGTAGTGGGAAGTAGTAGAGATCCAAGAGAACAACAACAATTTCAGAACAAGAAGATGCAAGTGTACCAGCCAAAAGATAGACTGGACACCGACATTGAAGAACTAAGGATGTTAATGGTGAAGGTGTCTCAGAGAAGTCATGAAGAAAGAATGAAGATTTACATCAGTAGAGAAAATAGACAAAACAATAGCAGAAGACATATGACAAAAGAATATTGTAAAATCAAAGCTAGTGGAGCATTGCAGCAAAAAGTATGGAAGCTAGGAGAATTACAGCTAGTAAGAAGACAACAAGACAACCATGAAGCAAATGGAAAGCTTCAGCACAAAGTTTGGGATCCAGGCATATTGAAGATGGAAGGTTATGACTAGGAGGTCATATTTCCTTCTACTTGGGGATTTCGATGCAGGATCATCCTTCTCTCCATCCAAATCCAAGTCCAATGTTTGGATCAAACCTAGAAGGGGTCCTCATTTCCTCAAATAAATAGTCCTTGGAATTTAATATTGTAAATAGACTTATTTTTGAGTGTGGTTTTAGATGGATGATGAGTCATTTAGGTGAGTCACTAGGTGAATGAATGAGTCATTAGTCAACATGTGAGTTATGTAACAAATCCCTCATCTAATGGAAGCAAGGCATATGATAGGCTTAAGAGTTTTCTTATTTAGAATTAGTTAGCAGATTGTTGAGGGTTTATTGGATCTGAACCAGGATTGGTTTCATAATCCTTTTGTATATATGTTTGTAAGCCTACGAGGCAAAGGGAGTAGCCGAGGGGTGTATCCAAACAATGTAAATCTGGCTAGAGGTGTCCAAATCAAGGAGAAATGTGGCCAAGATATCTTGCTTTGTTTAAACCAGAACTAAGATGATGATAACGTAGGTTATGAGCTAATTGTGAATGTACATATTCCTTGTATTGAATGAAGGAAAGCCTATTTTGGCATATCTATGTGTAATTACAGTTCTGTCTGAGTGTATTATTTTATGAGGTGAATACTTAATTCATCTATGTTAATGGTTGATAGATATATGTATGCATAATTTGGAATTAGGGCATTTAAAGATGGATCCCTGTGTATGGGTACTTGCATAAATGATTTGTTCATTGTGTAAACCCTTGGATTGGTGCCCTGGATTAACGGATTTGTGGAGCTGCATGGGGAGTGAATTTCAACGTTGGACCTAGATGAGAATGAGAAGTTGAGTTCCGTGAAGCTGAATTGAAGCCATGGAGAAATCCTGAGAAGGGGATCAAGCTCGGTGAAGTTGGGTTGAATTCGATTGATCGATTCTTTGATCAATCGGTGTAGACTTGCAAAGGTATCATTTAATAGAATTCATTCGATCCAGATCATAGGAGCGAAAGCTAATTGACGACATGTAAAGAATTCATGAAGTGAACATGCACGAGAGATAAGAGATACACAAAGTTAAAGTGAATTTACATAGGTTATAGTAGATCGATGGATGGGATCAAAACCACAAGAGATCGATGATCCTAAAGGATTCCCTGATTATAAGGAATGGAAAAGTTACCTTAAAGAGGATAGACAGGTCAGATTGTGATCAACATCAGATCAATGATTGGAGAGGATTTCTCTGTGGGAAAGTGCAACGAGGATAATCCAGAATTTGGATTTCAAAATTCCAAATCGGTCCATTTGGATCATGGGATTTCCATCATCGATACGAGGGGATCGATATCCAACGATCATCATCGAATCCATTGAGTAAAGGTGTGCACTAGCTCACAATAAGTTCAGGTTGCGGAAAGAATGTTGCGGTCGCATAATTGCGAAAGTCATTTTTTAAATCTCGGAAATGCATACCCGCAAACCGTAACCCACAATTGTGGAAAGGTTGTTACAGAAAGGACGATTGCGGAATCTAAGTTGTGGAAATGGAGTTATGGAATCCAAGTTACGGAAATGGATTTGTGGAATCTGAGTTACATAATAAAGTTACGGATCGATTTAGTTGAAACTGATTCCCACCTGAAGAAGAAATATTTGTCCGAGTTACAAGATTTAGAGGTTTTATAAATGTAGAGATAACTATTCCTGGGAAAATCCATTGGGATATGGCAATTTAAGGTTTCCACCTGCATCATTTATCCATTAATTGTTTTAAAGTAAGATTAACTATCTTTTCCTACTGTAATATTTTTTGGCAAGTAAGATGAACTAATTTTTTTCATATTATTTTTTAAGATATCTCCTCCTCCAATTGTGAAGTTTTTATTCGTGGATTTCTTAGCAAATGCAACTCTTCAAAACCAATCATGCTAATGGAGCTTGACCACATTATCTTATTACAAGTATTCAACATAAATGTTAAAATTTTAATTAAAAAAATATTTTGTAATAAATTGACTTTATAAGTTTTTTGGTTGTAAGGTTTATTTGTAAGTGTTGCTTACAATAATATTGGATTTTTAAGTTATGGTTTAAAGTCTTAATGTTGTGATTATTACTTTAAAAAGAGGGGTTGTGAATTTTTCTTTGCAATGGTAGCATGTTTTTTTTTCAATAGAAGAAGAAAAAAAAAATTCGCACTCTTTCTATTCATTGAGAATCAAAAAGTACATGAAGAAACCGATTAGTCAAAAACAATGTTGATCATCCAAAATACCCATCAAACAGACAACAAAACATCCAACACTTGTTGGCATTAGAAAATTTAATGTGAAAACATTATTTACAAGTCATATGGCAGTCATATACACAGAAACATCAAAAAATGATGAGACCATTAGTAAGTTAAACCTCCCAGTTACATCAAAAAGGAATTAATAGAACTTCAAATTTTTAAAGAGTTATTTCCCATTTGCAATGGTGGCATGTTATAAGGTCATAGTTTCAAAAAAATTATAATTTTATTTATAAAGAAAATTGAAAACCAATGTTATTGGTAATACTTTTGAATTTAGGAGTTGATTTTATGGAATTTTTTAAGTTTCATTTTAGTAACATTATGGATCTTTGCAACATGATGTAATTTTAGCCTTGAAAAAAATAAGCCATATTGATATCACCATAATTCAATTTAGAAGTTAAAATTTGATTTTAATATATTGAATACAAAATTATGAGATTTTAATATTAAAATTATTATTTTGAGATCATAATTCTCATCAAAATAATTAATAAGTTTACTTTTACACAAAAATATATTAACTTCAAACTAAGTGAACAGTACTTCTAAATTCTTTTGTTTCTATAATAATAAACCGTCAAGTGAGACACCAAATTGGTGTTTGAGACCCCCTTGTTTGTGGGACAAGGGACCCTCCTTTGCCAAGCGATTTAATTGCTAAAGTCTAACAGATGTACATACATAACGTCCCTCTAAATTTGAACATGTAACCTCCTAAAAGAATATACATACTCTATAATTTAAGAAAAATAAACGTATCCTTTTATATTTCTCATTGAGGAGACAAAACTTGTCCCAAACTTTCTATTTCATTTGATCACATGACTTTCCATAACTTATCTCAAAAGTTCGGATAAGTTAGGTTTATGTATTTAAAATCTCAAAAGTTCGAATAAGGTATGTTTATGTATTTAAAAAATATTTAAGACATTTGGATTTATGTATTCAATTTATACATGTCATGAAAATACTTTAACTTATTTTCGACAATAATTTCCATTTAGAATCTATTTTATTTTGGCATATAAGGCGAGCATGGATATTAAAAAGATTATTATATTGGAAATGGTAAAACTAATATTATCTTTTCCAAAAATGAGTAGTATTTTATAAAGTTTTAAATTATTATTATGTTCTCAATAAGGGAATATATGAATCTGGTAATTATTTGTAATAATTTAAAAAAAAAACATTGATTTTAGATTAAGGTTGTGTATTGTTTGAAAAGATATATATTTTTTATTTTTTAAATGTCTACTATTTTAGATTATTATTGGTTTGGTGGAGATGACCCTACCTTGGATTAGTGTGCCTCAAAACTGGGCAGTGTTGTTGATATCAACAATGATATAATTATTCCCAACTTTTATGTTTTTGGCAATTTGACATCCATGATTGTTCAAACAGCATTGCGGCAAGGATGACAATTAATTTTCAGAAATTCCAGGATCTGGTAGATTAGACGGTTCTATGGTCCACATAGCACCAAGACAACCATGACAATTAATAATATGATATAGGAACACATTGAAACATTCTAACCAAACATATGAAATTATACAAAATATTAAGATATTTAAACTCTGTATCAGCTTAGGGTGAATAAGGTGAATAGTTTCATTTCTAGTTGATGCCGTAGATATGCTGCTAGCATGTAGACAAGTGGTGAATGCTACAATGTTTCCAGCTGAATAAGTCCATCCAAGCTCATAAAACGAGGAGACAAAAGCTGTATCATTTGGTTGTTGTAGGTCGAACAGAAAGTCTTCATGTAAGCTAGTCAATACCAACAAAGCTCTAAGTTGAGGTAAGTGAGTCTATGCAAGGTAAAGAATACAAATGGGTTGCTGTGATAATTAACCAATGGTATCTGGGGGTTAAGCCCAGCCCAAGATAAAAGAACCAATATGCACTTTGATCCCAGCTTCAATGGTCATTTGAATGCGTTTGATCGCCTCAATGCCCAGCCTGGTGTGTTTATCCATCCATCAACTTTTCATAATTTCATCTTCAATAAATTGCTTATAATCTTTTCTCAATCCAAAGTGAAAGTTCTTTGGCTCTTTTATGGAACAAGAGGAGCATTTAAGAACAGGCTTGTAACAATAGATTGTTGCAATGCTGCATGCAGACGGTGTAAGAAGCTTGGAGGTAAAAATAATAACTACTATCACACATTGGGAATTTGCATGTCTGGCGGAGATTCCTCCTGTGAGAGAAACTCTTCTTTCCGAAGGCAGCTAAGGGTGGTGGTGGATGCGTGAGAGCAGGTGGTTTCCTCTGGTAGACCGTGCTCGCCACTACACAATTTACTCTCTGTACATTAATAAAAAGTTTAATTAGTCAGGTAGTTGCCTTAGGGATTCTAGCTGCTAGAAAATATTCTTCCTCGCAGCAGGTCAGGGTGGTGGTTGACCGGTGGTGGCGGCGGCGGCGTGGGAGTAGGTGGTTCTCTCTCTCGTAGCCCGTGCTCACCGTTTTTATGACAGATAGGTCTGTCCAGAATCGAAATTTAAAAGTTGTTATATGACAGATAGGTATTTGAAATTTAAAAGTGGTTGCTATGACAAATAGTTATTTGATTTTTAAAAGTTGTCGCTAATTACAGTTAGACAGTTTTGAAATAGCCTGTTAGCTACACAACATATAGTTAGAAATACCTTGTTGTGAAAAGAGAAGCCTTCTGCAGTTGTAGCCTTGAACATCATTATCAATGATATTAGGTAACTAATTTCTAATACTTCATATTTTATTTACCAAAGTGTAAAGCTTCAATCAAAATTCTTTGACGTAGGCCTGAGCTTGAGCTGGAGACCAGAGATGAAAGATTCCAGGTCATAATAAGAGACCTCGCAGATCCTTTCTTAGATGGAAACTCAGCAATACTACGCCAGATTAGTGGATGGTAGAAGTGGTAAACCGTCGGTCATCTTAGTAAAAGGCCTAACCCCTGTGCACACATCTTACCAATTAAGCTAACCCTTAGGGCTGACCTAGCAGATCCTATGGAAAGAATTGTACACAACAACTTTCTATGAGATTGTTTTAAAGCCAAAGATGAGCCACAGAGGATTGTTCGCTACTCAGGTATAACATCACAATAAAATCACTCAAATTATTATAAAAACTATTTATTGACAGTCTTCTTTTTCTACGTCACGTCGTACATCAATTGACAAGATAAAAGAATAAGTTGATAATAATAAGGCATGTTTCTAGCAGTACTGTGTAGTTTTAGGATTCTCACTAGAGAATTGTAGGCGACTTCGGTTTGAAGCTTGAGTTTTATAGATAGTTATATTCATTTTCTTAAAAATATCAAGTTAGATGAGCTGTTGATCTTCTGAGTCCTCACTCACTGTGAAGTTGAAAAATATCAATTTGATCTTTTCTACACTTTGCTTAATCTGTCAGCATCGTCCATGACTGTTCCAATGAGCTAATTCTTAATTAAACTACTGATATCCCTCTGATGGACTGTGACAGGCTGGACCCACAGGTGTCTTAATGCACATGGAGGTATTCTCATCTATATTTATAACAATATTGCAAATCACAAAACACATGTCAAATATTGATAACCCTGCAAATCACTACATTCTAACTAATATTAATAACCCTACAAATCACTACATTCATAAAGACGAGTAAATTTATCATATCATTTATTCAAGGTTTTTAAGTATTTGGAAATGGTATCCATAAACTATTGAAGTCTAGTCATTGGACGATTTCGTCGGTTAGGTTTTTCAAGGACTTGACTAAAGGTCGTAGGATTAGTCTTTTTGAGTTTTTTAGCATGTCATCATCTGATTCCCCCCAAACGAAGATTTTCATCTAGGCATAACTCAACTGCAGACCCACAGGTGGCAGGTCTATGAACGCTTCCTTATTTCTGCTTTACCGGTGCACATAAAAAAATTAGATCTTTTGATCATTGAGGGCCTTGTTTAAATAGGTCGATATCCATAAACTATGGAAGTATTAACTATAAATTTATTAGGTTTTATTAAAAAAATTATTAAATTTTTTGATAAATTTTCTACTTGAAATTAGAAGGTTGCTTGTTAGATCATTGTTTCACCTACCTCAATTTGAAATTAGAAGGTTGCTTGTTAGATCATTGTTTCACCTACCTCAATTTTTGTTGAGACAAAGAATTGCATTTTTTCTTCCATAGTTTGTAGATGTTGTTGTTGTCGTTTAATAGTCTTATGCAACACTTCAAGCTGCTGAGTCTATCTTATCCTTACCCTCTTGAGAAAACAAAGGGAAGGAGTAAGCAATATTCAACAGGTTATCAGCTAGATTAAACCATACATACTTCAACATTTGAAGGACAGTGAGTATCGTCGTGGTACATCTTATGTTGTGCTCTATAGTTCCAACCGAAGCCCACCTGTCTGCATAATCAACGCATGAGAGACTTGGATATCATATGCTAAAGTGACTGTAACATGTTGAGATGATGATTCATGAATTCTCCTTCCTTGGGTGTACAAGTGAGCTCACACATGATCACATGATGACTAATTGTAACATTCATCTTATTTTTCTACCCAACACAACACATATTAATTAATTATATTATTTAATATATTTGTGTGCTTTGCCCATTTAAACCAAGTGAAACCTAATTAAACCCTATTATGTTCTAACATATATGGATCATACATTTTACACCTTACACCTCTCAATAATGTACCTGTGAATCACAAATCCTTGAGCTTCTTCAACAATGTTATGCCCTACAATTTTCATATACACACTTTATCTCATCATTGCTAATGTATATTTTGACTCTTGAGAATACTTAGTGAGTTAGTACTCCATGTTGTATAGCATCTATGTGACATTGATTCAAAGGAAAATTCTAAACCCTTGGGTCTATGCAAAGGGAAGGGAGTTGTACTCATATTGGTTACTTTATTTACAACATGTCAATTTCATCTAACATCTAACCACATTCTGTGACTATTGATTCCTTAATAAGCAAGAGATTTGTTTGAAGTTATTGCACTTGAACTAACAGATTCAACCACACAAAGTTTCTTGCTTCTCTGCTTGCACTCCTTGTAAAATTGTGATTGTTGTGTCAGTTTTTAGCACCTTACAGTTGTTCCTAAAAATTTTGTTTTTAGATAACTTGAACATTGATTTTAGATAAGTTAAATATAATTCACACTTTTTCTATACCAAAATATCTACACATTGTTTCTAAAAGTATTAAAAGAGAATTATTCAAATATTGGCTATATAAGTGTTTTTGTAATTAGGCCTCCACTATTGTGATTTTGATTCTTGTTCTTATTACATAATACATGCAATGTGCATGAACAGGTGCTTTCAAATACTCCAACAATGACAATCAAATTACCATCGAGAAAAAACTTGTTACAAGGCATTTTTTTATAGGGCATTTTGCAAAAGCACAGTTGCAACCTGATACTTTTTATCACAACACTAGCTTAAAATCATGTATTTTTGTCTTTTATTTTGACAAGAAAGTTGTCTTAAAATTGTCTTTTATTTTGACAAATGACTTCAAACAATGTGTATTCTTTAATGAGCTCATGCTTGTTTCTGAGAGTTTTTCTACTTAAAATTTCTACAGTTACATGTTATCTACTTAGCTAATAGATTTTTTATCTACTTGGAACAAGAAAAAAAACCTTCTCCTTTTTTGCTATATAACAATCTATTTTTTTTTATTCTATTTAATCTCATTTCTGTTTTTTGTAATTTGTTTCATGAAACCTCCTACAACAAATAGATCTTGCACAAAGTGTTGTTCTTTCATAGAGGTCATCCACAATAGCATGCTGGTTATTTTATTTGTAGTTGGAGTGTATATTAAACTCTTCAGCATGTTCTAAATGTAGTTACTGCTCTTTGTGACTTGTATCTTCAACACACTCAATCCATGCCACTGTATTATGACAATAAGAATGAGATTCGACTCATAACAAATCTAGCATTTCAAGTTATTGTGAGGCCATTTAAATCCAGGACCACTTCATTGGGATTAGTTCATAAGAATGCGTTGAACCACTATGTTGTACAACTGAAGATCAACTTGCAACATCTTCATAAAATCATTGAAAAAAGAGAAGTTTAGAAGAGTAGGAAAATGCTTAAAATGTAAAAGAAACTAAATGAAAAGAAGGTAGTTAAACTATGTATTTCATTTTAATATGGAGCCTTATTTCCTTAAAATTGCAATAGGATAAGACAAGATAGAATAGATCTTCGATAGACATTTTTAAAATATGATTTCTCTATTCCATGCAGAGCTATTTTTTGCTTGAGATTTATTCGTATCCTCAACAACAACATTTGAAACAAGTTATGTTCTATAAATCTCTATTTACAACAATGAAAAATAAGTATGGTTGGTGAAAGTGGAGTATTGTTATACCCCACCAAGAATTAGTCCCTCAAAAGAAGTGACCCACCATTTCATTCTCTCTAAATGATCACCTTAGTTAATGTTGCATTTGAGTAATGTTTGAGAAAATTTCTCTTAACTCAAAATTTCATAAATTCAACATGTTTACCAAATCATGGGAAACCTACCAAATAATTCAACCTTCTTCCCCTCAATATCTCATGAGGTAGAGAAAAAAATTTGAGATGATATTTCGGGAAAAGAATTTAAATCCGAGTTCTTTAAATATTAAATTATTTGGATTTTTTCTTGTTTAAATTGATTGGAATCCGACGGTGCAATCTCAGATTCTGAATAACATATATCTAAAATTCAATATCTGCAAAAATTCTAGTTGAATTTGTCACTGTTGAAATTGATTATGTATTCTAAATCCAAAATCAATGGTGATAGCCAATATTCACTTAGCTATTTTAAATTTGGTTGTTGCTTTTGATGATGATGAAGATGATAACGTCTAGTGATTTTTTTTCATACTCTCCTAACCTTGTAAAGCTTACCATTCTATTTTTGAAATTTATTATGAATTCTCAATCCAATACCAATGGTGATAGTCAATATTCACTTAGCTCTTTTGTATTTGGTTACGAATTCACTTATTGATTATGAAGTGTTAAAAGCGTGCATATTTTGAATCCAAGATTTCATTTGATCATGATGGTATTATAACTGACCATGACTACATTAATTTGGGTCAAATAGATAATAATCATTCATGTGATAACCATCTTTCTCATGCAGCTACTACGGTATGGCCTATCAATGAAGTCCATTTACAGGTCATAGCCAATGAATCCATGCCTAGATTGATATATTCCACCAATTACACTTGAAATAACATTTACATCCAACCTAGTTTAATTCATTTTCTCAATGCCACCACCTCTTAAATGTGTAAAACAAATTCCTATAGAGAAGAACAGCCGAAACATAACCAGGATCAGGCACGAAAACAATACTAGAGCGCCATGCCGAAGGCCATTGGAACAATTCTTGCTTCCTACATCATCAATGCCCGGCAATGATATATCATTTTTCTTGTCACAATAAATAATTTGGCCATTTGTACTCTCCTCATCTAAATTTGTACGATGTGTTGTTTTATTTCTTTGTTAAAATCATCTCATTCTGATCAGGGCCTCCTTGCAAAATTGTTATATGCAATTTCAATACCTGAAGAGCACAAGGAAGATCAGAAGAAATGACCAGGTTGTCCTTGGATAGATTTGTAATTTGTAATAAACTTTGATTCTTTGTTAACATATCCCATAAAGAAATCTTTGCTTCCAAACATATGATCCATTTTAGGTTCTTTGTTTCTGATCATTGAATAAATTGTCTTCTTTGAGTCAATGTCATTTGGGATTTTCCCCTTTCACACATAAACCCTTTTGGTTCAAGTCTTTCTGAAGGTAGGCTAATTGATATTGTCGATTTATTTCATGATATCAAGCATAATCACCAACCTCAATTAAATAATTTTTTATTATTCAAATTAACTAAATTTGAATTTTTTTCCTTTCCACTATTATTATGAATTATAGAGAGGAATATTAGTATATATATTAGTTTATTACTAGATATCTTACTCCTCCCCCAACAAAATACATATTCACATTGTGAAGGTTTTTAATCATTGTGTTGAAGCCTATAGTTTTTTACTCAATACAGTTCGACCATGAAATAAGCCCTGAAACAAGTATGTTGGATGGTTGATTATTTATTTGATGATTAGAAAGGAATATTACCATACAGCACGGCCCTGAAACAAGTAGGATACATAGCCATTTCACCCAAATTGATCTCCAGACATCTTTTCCAATTGACCGGTACCTAAAAGAGATTTTAAAAAATTATCCCATGTAGAAGAGTAAGTCATACGAATAACCGAATCATGGGTATTGTTTTCTTTGGATTTTCCTCTTTGGGTATTAGTTTAATTTGTTTTGTTATAAAATATAAAATATTACTTTGTCATAAGGTTAATAAGTTAGCTCATTTAATAGCTCAGAGGCGTTGGTTGGAGTTCGATTTCAAAGACCATTTGAAATTTTTTATTATCTCTAAACATCATAATATATCACCCATATTTGAACACTTGAAAGGAAATTGTCTTAATCATTAGACTACCAACCCATTAGAAACAACGGCGTCATAACTACGAAAAATTGAATTAGAAGACATGTACTCTGGTAATGCTATGTTGAACATAGTCGAGGAAACTCCACATTGTGATATGATTTGGTTGTTGAGGTGGATAGGTATGGATATGCATAACCCCTCATCTTTAATTGTACATGGGTCGAGGGATATCAAGTTGGTGGTGCCCTTTCTCTTGGGAGAGATGGAGAGCTTGGAGAATATGGCTCTTGAGCTATTCATTCCATGGATTTCCTCGTTTGTAACGCTGAAGCCATTTTATGAAGGGAATGAAAAGGAAGTCACTGATATTAAGAAAACCATTTTATGAGATGAAATTGCATTTTTGACACATAGCAACAATAATTTCATAGTACATATACATTTTTTTCCATATTACATGACATTATTAGAATGGATGTCGACTCAAATAAATACATTAGAAATGTGACTAAATTTAATTACGGTTACACTTGGGACTATGGTTTAACCTATACATAAACCCACAACTTAATGAAGCTAAATTCCCGGGCTTGAAATATATCATTAAGAAAACTAAGAGCATACGACTAGATAATTGAGATGTACTCTGGACATTCATGTTGGTAATTGATTTGGTCATTATGGTGAGGATTATGTGGGATCTCTCATAGTGACCTACGATCACGAATCACGATGGCACATATATTTTGTCATGTCTTAATTGCTTGTCAATGCTAATGATATCAACACGACTAATAATGAGAGTTAATCATAGTCGTATTTATGCCAGGACACAAATGCAGGGCTTCAACAAGCACAAAAAAAGAACCACGATAAAACTTTAAGAAGAAGCGAGACACATGCCAAAATGTTCCTTGTCAGCATGGGTTGGTGAGAGGGACTGATCTCTGTACACCTAATCTCTTGTTTGTAACACCTGTTGGATTTATGTTGGTTCCAGGATTTATGTTTAAATTATTAAAGAATTTATTTTTCAATTAAAATATATGTTTAATTTTCAATTATTAAGCCACTTGTAATGTAACACACAAAATTTTGCAAAGTTAAAAAGTTACTTTAATGGTGTAATTGAAATTGTGATGATTTAAATAATGAGTTGGATGATTGGGAATATGTGTTATTCATTGTAAATAATAAATTTTTATGACAACTTCATTCATTTTTAATTTGATATCTCAAGATTTTGTCAAAGAGTGGTGAAATTGCTATATCAACATATGGTCAAATTGTTGTATCCTTTTTTGTAGTATTTCATGTTAAAGAAAAACATATGGTGAAATTGTTGTATCTTTTTTTGAATTATTCATGCCATTAATCTCATTCCTTTGTAATTTTTACTAGTATGTCCTTACCACCCTCCTATATATTTATCCTCTTTTCCTTGATTTTCTAGATGTAGGATGGTAGTAATCATCAACCAAAATATTGGCTATCAAACCCAAGGAACTCATTAGGACTTGATCTTGAGATCTCCATAATTTCATGACAATGAGAAATATAAATGTATGTTGATAATATATATAACTAGTATGAAGTCATGACGATGCAACAAATCCTGCAAATAAATATAGATATAGAGTGTTTTCCTTAAAGTTTAACTGTCTAAATAACACAAGTCTAAGAATTATCCATCAATTATCCATAACTCCAAGCAAATAACTCCTCCTAGAGCAAGTGACAATGTCGGGGACATTGCCACCATGTGGCTCTTGTTATGTTTTATTAGTGGGTTGTCTTTATGTTGGGACTTATTTATGGTTTTTCTTGCTCCAAGGTTGTTATTGTGTTTAAACATATCGATTTTAAAAATTGTATTTTTACATAATGTTGAAGAATTGGATGTATAATATTCAAATTTTCAATAATGAATGTTATATGATATTATATTTAATAAAATTCAAATTTTATTAAAAAAATGAATGTAATATATTGGATATTTATTAATTGTTAAAAACTTATATATATATATATATATATATATATATATATATAGAGAGAGAGAGAGAGAGAGAGAGAGAGAGAGAGAGAGAGAGAGAGAGATTCTGACTAAGTGAGGTCAAAATAAATGTAATAGGAATTTTATTATTTAATAATTGGAAAAAAATTGAGAGAAAGCGAAACTGAAGTAGTCGTTAAAGAGTGTGTGTTGACCCACAAGGAGGAATTCCAAATGACAAAAACTGCTGAATGAATGCTCAAGTGATGCATGAGACATCTTCCCTAAAATCAGGTCGAGACTCATTGTGGAGCAATAATGAGCAAGTGGCTCATAAATGACCAACTCCTAGGAAAAATACTATAAGTATTGATCCCATCGAATAAACAGGAGGCTTGTGATGGAGAGGAAATGATCTAGCTTATGTAGAGAGAGTGAGTATTGATTAGTATTTGTCCTTGTAGTTTAGCAAATAGGCTCAAGGGTTCTAGAGCAAGTAACTTGGATGCTCTGGGAGTTGGTTGGGACGAACGACAACCTCTCTTTCTTTTTCCTATCAGTGGTGACATGTTATTTTGAAAATAATTCAGCATATTAGTCTTGTTATTTATACTCTGGAAATGGATTATAACCTTGCTGAAATCTTAAAATTGTTTATACCCAGAAGTTATTCATTAAATTCTTAGAATATTGTCTTTTATTCTTTTTTTTAATAGGTTGTTCATGCACATAGTATTTTAGCTAGCATAAATGTTATTTTTCATTTTAGTTACTGAATCGTCATCATGATAGACAAACCCTAGCATAGCAATTTTTAACTTAAACATCTATAAATGATAATCGTGAAATCGAATAAGGAAACATAGAAGAAGCATTAGAGCTAATAGGATTCATATTTATTTTATAGATACATAAATTTTATATGTTAATCAATGTATATGTCATTATGGCCAAAGATAAGCATTTTATATTAAACTGTAGACAGTTCAAAAACAATCATCTGAACCAAGGGATCAAATTAAATTGACATACATACAGTCGCAATGAAAAACAATAGTCTAGTTGATGGGCTAACAATTTATTACAGTCATTGATAAAACCACAAACTAAGTTATTTTTCCAAATTAAATTCTTTAACATAACAATTCAAACTTAAACTCTTATGAACTGTACACTATAACTAAGTTGAGAGGGCCAGAGTGTTTTTCATAAAAATAAATTAAACAATTTCCATCACAAATCTGAATCCTCAGATTAAGTTTTATCTTAAAAAAAAATAAGCTCAACTAGGGTTAAAGAAATACCATATTGTTTTAACCTAGCAAACTAAAAATCAGAGATTACAAACTTAACTTAATGAATCTCAAAGGGTCGTCCTAGATCCAAACCCTTGCACATAGGTACTCTTTATACCATACCATGTATTGTCCAAAGAAGGTATTTTGCATAGCTAGATAAGAGGATGAGTTGTATCCATCAATGCCATGATCCACATGCCATGCAAAAAACGATTAGAGCCTTTATTTTGCAAAAAAAAAACGATGAAATTTACTTGAATAAGAGTAACGAATCTTACCAAAGGAGTTCTTTTCTTCTTCCTAGAATCCAACAAACATTGTGCAGTAAGAGCTTAACTCTTTTCCACATAGCGTTGAATACACTATCCTCCTCCTGCACATATAAAATGCGGGAAACCATTACCTTGTTTTTATTTTATAAAAACACAAAGAAGAGATACGATAGGATTTAATTATTTTACCTTAACAGAGGACATCCATAAAACCATGAGTTGGCCAAGGAATAATCCTCATGTAGTTGAGGCCTACAGGAGTAACCTTCATTACTTGTTTTTCAATCAACATTGTTTTTAAAACTCAAAAATCAAGAATCGTAAACTCACCTTTGAATTTATATTTAAGGGGAGCTTTACTTAGCTTATCCACACAACGAAGATGGGATAAATGCTATCACGAAACCCTACACAACAACAATTGGTTTTAAATTCATAGTATTGTTTCTAAAAATAATGAAAAACGATGATAGGAGATTACAAAGAAAACATACAGGAAGATTTCTCTCCTAACAAACACTCAGTGGATATTGTATAGCTAAACCCTTAGATCACAAACACCTGGGATAGTTCAGAGCCAGACCTTCCACAAACAACATATAGAAAAATCATTGAGAAATCATGCTAACAGTAAAGGAACAAGAGCCTATCTCTTTAAACTTGTTTTAAAAACCCTCAAATGCTAATGTAGATCTTGTATGAGCATCATGGATCAATATAATATAGAGAAAGGAACCCTCATCCATGTTTGCGTGAGGAAGCGACTAAATGCAAAATAAACAGTGAACAACCTGACAAGGTAAATTTCACATTTCCTAAATCACAACAAAACCAAGAAAGTATCATCCAATGGCTCTAAGAGAGAATATGAACACATTGAGGGACACAACTTCACCCATGAAATTCAAAACCTTACATGCATTTATTTCTTTGCAAGAAAATAAATCAACCACCCTAGCTGTGTTGTCAAATTGCAAGCCACGAGTGAAGCCAAAAGTGCAAGAATTAAATCATTAGCTTAGTTTCCAAAAAGTGCATTAATGTCCAAAAAACCTTACCATGAGCCCTCCATGCCTCATGCCATCTTGACTCAACATTTTATTTTAACACATGGTATTCACAAAATCACATTGCCATAGTTCATAAGTATCGTATGGATTGGCATACACCTAGCCATAGAACGATAACATAAGTCAAAAACCTTTGTAAAGCTAAGTTATCACAACACTATCATGGTTATCAAAATAAACATTAATTATGACCTTAATCTGATAACATTTTTCATGCTAGAACAATCAACCAATGAAGTGCTATGACCCAAGTTTAGGGCTAACATTAAAACCTTAGGCCCTAAACCTTATAGACTTAATTTCTAAACATAGTCTTAAGCTTTATAGAGACTCTTTAATGGAAACTAAATTCTTTACCTTGGTTGCGTAAGAACCAAAAGTGCCAATACTGTTTTTCGTGCCAGTAAGCAATGTATATATAAAGGTTAGAATTGAAGCAACAAAGACTAAGTATAATAAACTAAAATAAATATTATAGTTGCGCCATTATTATATAATATATATATTTTTTAATTTTTGGTATTTTGGGGATTGTGACATTGATATTCAATACTAAATTCTATATATATATATAATATTATATAATAAAAATTAAAATATTAACTATAATAGATAAGGAGTGATTAATAAAATGTTAACTCAATTAACTAATAAAAAATATAAAGATTTAATCATTTATAATAATTTGTAAATAAAATGATTATACTACTGCGAAGTCACAAAGATACAGAGCTTCTAAAAAAAGTACATTGCCATCACCCCTAGCTTCAAACAAATTTACAAACTTCCCTAGGAATTGAACAGCTTCCCCCAAAAAGGATAGACCCCAAAGTTCATTACAAAGCTCCATACGAGAGAAACATGAGACTATAAGACTTGCTGCAATAAAACCTCGCCCTACAACTACCATTAGTAGACTGCATAAAGAAAGGGAAATAGACAATAAGAGTGGCATCACGCTAGAAACTAGGGACGAAAGCCCAATATTGAAAACAGAATAGCCAACTGGCATACCTTCACACCTTCCATCAACTCCATATATTTTCCTCCCATGCTCTCCGCACCCCTCCGGCTTGCCTCCCTGTTGGATCCACAAACCTCCTTATGCTCTATCCTCAGGTGACAGAGGTGAATTCCCATTCGAGACGCCATCAGGTCAATCTTCCTATGCATTAACTCGCAATCCATGTTATTCTCTTTCCAGGAACTTACAGGCTCTTCATTTCTTTCCTTCTTGGCCTCGTGGCAAAGGGAAACATGCATGCCAAGGTTCATCATCAACTAGTAGAGAATGATCATACGGTCATAGGAAGCCACCCTCCCAGTCATGCAACCAGGATCCACCACCCAATATTCAACCTCCTGATGAACTTCCTGAATGGGAATTTCCTTGACTTGCTCCCATAGGTCCTTCTCCACTGTCTCGATGTCTTTGCAAGTGGAAAGAAGGATGTAGTATTTGAAAAAATAAGCAGCTGCCTAGACATGGGTCTAGGCCCGAGTAGTGCTCCCCCTAGCCCCCTTCCTCTTATCCACTCCCTTTCTAGTCCCCCTGCTAGAATTCGAGGCCTCACACACACCCAACTTCATAGTTTTGCAATGTTTAGGGGCCATCATGCAAAAACCCACCCAATTCCACTTTGCACAATTGTGCAAATACAAAGAAGGGTCGTGACCTCTCACAAAAACAGGGATAACATGATTCTTCCATAGACAACAAATGAAGAGCAAAGAGCCCATGTCTTGAATTAAGGAGGGGAGAACCATGATTTCCCTAAGGGTTCTATACGAGCCCACCATCTCCCAAATCCTGCCCTCACACTCTCACGCACCCATCTCGATATTTTGAATCATTCCCATCTTAAATTCCATATCCCAATTTCGTAGAAAATCTATCCTTTTTCTCCTACCGAGCTAGTATTCGTACCTGAATTTATGAATGAGGTGATCGATTGGGAATATTTCGCCCTTCTCCTGCATTGTCACGTGCGGAAGTGCTCTAGATTTGTGGTAATCTCCATCAGCTTCTTGTCCTCGCCTTGATGAGAATTTATGAAATCCTCACTTGTCGATTCACACCAAAATCCTGGGTAGCCATCTATCTACATTGGGGAGCCCACCTTTCCTGCCTGAAGTCCTCCATCAAGCCCATCCTACGTGCCCTACCCCCCTCCATGCCAATGTTAGAAAGCATGCCAGCCACCCTATTCACATCCCTCCTGACGTGGTTGAAAGAGGCCACCGAGTGTGAAGAAAAAAGGCCACACAGGATCTCCATCTTGCTAGCTAATCTCTAGTTGGATGAAACTTTCTCAGTTGATTTTCCATAGCTAACTTCTTGGCCATCTGGATCAGAATGTTTGAGTCACCCTCAATGATCACCGGGAGCCATCCTTCCTTGACCATGATTTTGAAACCATGGATAAGGCCCTCAAGCTCCACTAAGTTATTGGTATCGAACCCAATGGATCCATCTAACAGCTGCAAGATTTCACCTGTCGAGTTCCTGCAAACCCTGCCATATCTTGCCACCCCCACATTACACTTCGTAGCCCCATCGAAATTAAGTTTGAAAACTAGAAAAGGAGGGGGAGCCCAGGAATTTGGGCTTGAGGGTTTTCATATTTTAACCTTTCAATGAAGCCCATCCAAAATTCCTCTATCCAAACCCCAACTTTCCATAGTGAGAGTTTCCATCCCTGAGAAATCCTTGTCTTGCTCACTCCATTACATGCTCTGGATGGTTTCCAGAAGGTACGAGGCCAATGTTTTCCAAATATCCTCAGTTGTATGCATCTTATCCCTGAATATTCAATCATTTCTCTCTTTCCAAACGATCCACATAAATGTTCCTACGATGGCTGACCACAACGTTCTAATAATATGGTTTTTAAATATTCTAGGGTTCCAATCCCTTAGGGATTGGCTTGGGTTACCTCGACATCAGTCACTCCTAAAAATAGTAGCGTCTCTATCCTAGATGGAGGTTGTTAAGGAACACATGTCTAGTAGATGGTTCATTCTTTCTTCGTTACTTAGGAGCAGGACACATTGTGAAGGACCATGAACCCCTCCAGGCCTCATATTTTCCCCTGTTAGGATTCTGCGCATTATTACCAAAAGGTAGCAACCTTTAGCCAGGGGTTGGTTTCCCAGATTTTTTTCTAGATTCCATCCTCTACTTCCTACTTGCGAGATCGAATTTCATAGGCCTCTTTGATGCTAAAGGTTCCTTTCTAAGTATATCCGCATCGCAATATATCTGATCCCACTGTGGGGACATTGCACCTCTCCTGGATTTTTGTCTTGAAGGATCAAAGATAATCCTCAGTGATCAGAAATTCTCCCCTATCCTGAATCAACCAACTTCTCTTATCCTCCAGTGCCTCACACTCCCAATATTGGATCACTTTCATCTTGCCTTCCTCTAGCCCTTTGGCTCTGATATGCTGCCATCAGGGATTGGCCCCCAGTTTAGGAATTTGATTCCAAGAATCATCCCAGAAGTTATCACATTCCCCATCCTTGATTTCCCCAAAGATATGCTCCTGCACCATCTTACCCCCCATAAGATATTTTACCCACATTTGTGATCCTGACTGCTCCTCATTAAACCTAATCAAGTGGTTCTTAGGATGCCCTATAACATACTTGACATGCCACATCTTGGCCCATGGTTCCAGCGTATGGTTACACCACCTCCACTAAATTTTGGCCCCTTGAATTTTGCCCATTTATTTAGGGTCATGAAGTCCTAGGCCTCCTCTATCCTTGTGGGTGCAAATCCTTTCCCAACTGACCAAAGAAAAATTGGAATTTACTTCCCTACCTCCCCACAAAATGTTTCCCTGGATACACCTGATCTCCTTTATGACATACTTTGGAGCGAATAATACTGCGAACAGGTAAACCGGCATAGCCTGCAAAACTGATTTGACTAAGAACAGTCTGCTAGGAAGGTTGAGGGGGCGCAAAACCCAACTAGAGATCCTACCCTTCAACGTATCCACCAGGTCCTGCTAAGAATTTTTTTTAATGGTGCCCAGCCCCAATGGGACCCCCAAATACTTGGATGGAAAAGATCCTCTGGAGAAACCCAAAATCC
Source organism: Pseudotsuga menziesii (assembly GCA_001517045.1). Lineage (NCBI taxonomy): Eukaryota > Viridiplantae > Streptophyta > Pinopsida > Pinales > Pinaceae > Pseudotsuga > Pseudotsuga menziesii. Next base: position 622,905 of record LPNX010185168.1, read on the forward strand.
TTACGATATTCCTCTAGATAATGGGGGATGTGTTGAGAAAGAAAACCTGAGATTTGTCGGCATTGAATTCCAGCCCATAAGCTTTTGCAAAGAGATTGAGACTCTTTTTAAAAGCTTGGGTGTCTTGGAATGAAGGGTGTGTTGGGTGAGTGTGTGTTTCAAATAGAGAGTCTCACTCTCTATTTATACTTGTTTTTCACTTGACATTTACTCTACAGGGCCGACTCCTCTAGGAGAGTCGAATAACCCTAATACAACTCAACTGTGGGGACTATTTCCCCGACTTACAATAGAGGGTTAACCTCAATGACTTTACATGACTTAATTATATTAATGACTCTCCCGATCGGAGGAACAAACATCTCCGTTGGGGCACAATGAAATACAATAAGAAATATACAAGTGAATACATTCTGAAGTTACAAATACATCAACACTTCCTCTTAATTAGGAAGGTATTCTCTTGACATAGTTCATCGACACAAGTCTTTGTCACTGGATCATCATCAACATCACTATTGCTGCTATCCCGAGCAATGATGGTATCTTTCAAATATACTCATCATAGGAAGTTCTACATAGCCATCCCTTTTACATGTTGGATGTAGGTCTGGCCTCCATGTAGGTCTTCATCGACAAAGCCAACCCTTTTTCATGTTGGATGTAAGTCTACAGTGCCAGCCCTTTTTCATGCTGGATGTAGGTCTCCTTCTATAGAGCCAACGCTTTTTCATTTTGGATGTAGGTCTACAGTGCCAACCATTTTTCATGTTGGATGTAGGTCTCCATCTACAGATCTAGCCCTTTTTCATGCTGGATGTAGGTCTCCATCTATAGAGCCAACCCTTTTTCATGTTGGATGTAGGTCTACAGTGCCAACCCTTTTTCATGTTGGATGTAGGCCTCCATCTATAGAATGAGCTCTTTTTCATGCTGGATGTAGGCCTCACCTTTTGCAAGCTCTTTATATATAGAGCCAGCCCTTTTTCATGCTGGATGTAGGCCTCTCCATATGCAAGGTCTTTATCTACAGAGCCAACCCTTTTTCATGTTGGATGTAGGCCTCACCCTCTACAAGGTATTTATCTATAGAGCCAACCCTTTTTTATGTTGTATGTAGGCTTAGGTCTCTGCTAGTTCTTTATCTTCAAATCATCTCATTGTCATACGGAGCACAACCCAGGTACACATAACACAACATTCACATTCACCGGCATGGTAGGACACACCTACTACCATACGGGAAAGGCTTCAACACTTACATCCACTAGCACTGTAGGACACACCTACTACCATCCTGGAAGGGATCATGTGTATCACTATCCCTTGGAGGGAACCTCGATCTCAAGAACACTAAGATTCTCTCTAAATTACTCAAACTTCACTCTAGCTAATGGCTTGGTTAATACATCATCTATCTGCTCATCTGTTGCAACATACTAGACCTTCTATTCTCCTGTTTGCACCATATCCTTGACATAGTGATACTCGATATTGATATGCTTCGACTTGTCATGGAACACAGGGTTCTCCAACAACTTCACACAACTCTGGTTGTCGCAATATATACAAGTTGCATCCAACTGAAGATCAAATAGGTTAGATAGTAGCTTCCTCAGCCACACTGCCTCAAAACTAGCCGAACAAGTTGCGACATACTTTACCTCGGTTGTACTCGGTGCCACGTAGGACTGATTCCTACTAAACTAAGAGATCATGCCTGATCCCATACTGAAGCAGCACCCTAAAGTGCTCTTCCTATTAATGGCACTGCATGCCCAATCCAAATCCACATAACCCTCCAGGTTCAAATTAGAGGAAATTTCAACTCAAAATGGGCCTTTTAACTCTAATTCAAATTCCATGTCATCATGTGTTAGCCAATGAAATTGATTTAAATTTGAAATACCGTATAGGTCTTAAACATTTTTTAATATAAATTTGGGGATACGTATCATAAAAAAAACTACTTTTTTTGTTTGTATTTTTGACATATCTCCTTGTGTTTTTACTCAAATTTTGATTGGGAGAGTTTGTTGGATGCTAAATTAAATTCTGCATCCAACAAGTATCCACTTAGCATAATTTTGACGGACCCTGCTACCCCAAAAACAAGAAATACCTAAAAAAATGTGATGATGATGTCATCGTCATGTTTTTTCAAGTCTTTCTTGTTTTTGGGGTAGCGGGGTCCATAAAAAGTATACAGAGTGGGAACTTGTTGGATGGGAAATTTATTTCTACATCTAACAAGCTCTCTCGATCGAAATTTGAGTAAAAACATAGGGATATATGTCGAAAATACAAACAAAAAATTAGTTTTTTTCATTTCTTCCTCCAAAATTAATAAATATTATTTTATTATTTTAACTATTATTTAATTAAGTTTTTTTAGGAGGCCCATTTTGAGTTGAAATTTCCTCTAATTGAATCTTTTGATTCTCCTCATACTTGAGCCCATAATCAACTATACCCTTCAGGTATCTCAGAATATTCTTTGCATAAATCAGGTGAACATGTCTCGGATCCATCATGAACTGGCTCAATGTGTTCACGGCAAAGAAAATATTTTATCTCATATTCATCAAGTAGATCAAGGACCCAATCATCTGACAATACATCGTGGCATCAACCGAATCTGATGAAGCATCACTCAATAGATTCAGGTTTGATGCCATAGGTGTGGGCATGGATTTGCATTCCATCATCCTGAACCTCTTCAGGATCTCCACTGCATACTTCCCTTGTCCGAGGGAGATTCCATCTACACTCTTCCACATCTCCATGCCTAGAAAGTAGTGCAGCATACCCAAGTCCTTCATCTCGAAATCGACAGCAATCTTCCTCTTTGTGTAATTGATCAATGCATCCTCACCTGTCACATATAGGTCATCTACATACAGTAAGAGTATCACTGGGTTCCCTTCCTCAACCTTGTAGTAAAGGTTGGAATCCGCTTTACTCTTGGTAAATCCCAAACTAGTCAGAAAGACGTCAATCCTGTCGTAACATGTCCTGGGTTCCTATTTCAAACCATACAAGGCCTTCTTCAATTTACACACATGAGTCTCCCTATCATGTGTCTCAAATCCGAGTGGCTGCTCCACATACACTTCCTCTTCCACTACACCATTCAAGAATGAAGTCTTGAAATCCATCTTCTATATCTTCCATTTTATCACTACATCCAGAGCAAGTACTGATCTGATGTAAGTGTATCTGGCTACAGGTGCAAAATTTTCTTCATAATTTATCCCTTCCTTTTGGGAGAAGGCACATGCCACAAATCTTGCTTTATATTTCTCTATGCTTCCATCTGTAGCATACTTGATATTGTAGATCCACTTGGAAGTCACAACAAACTTCCCTTTTGGTCTTGGGACCACATCCCAAACATCATTATTCATGATTGACTGGTACTCCTCGATCACCACATCCTTCCATTCTTTTTTTTCTTCTGCTTCTTCATAGTTGGAAGGTTCTTTATCAATGATGTCACACAGTAGGGCTACATAACTGGAGTAGGACCTAGTTCTCTTCCTTTCTCTGTGCATTTCTTTTGGAGCACCATATCTTTCTGCGCCTTGGATAGCCTCACGTACCCATGCTGGTTTTATCTTGTAATAATTCTTCTCATGGGGTGGATCTATTGGTTCCTGAGGTTCTTCCATTTCTCGATCTTCTTCTGGAGTTGCTTCAGTCATTGTTGTATCTCGGATCTTGGGTACTTCTGTTTCTTCAAGATCTTCAACAGGCCTCTTTCTGGATTTGTTGTAAGCTGAGTCTTCGTCAAATTTCAAGTCTTTATTGATGTTGATCTTCTTGAATCCTTGGAAATATATTATGTAATCCTTTGAGCTTTCACTATATCCCACAAATATACCCTTCTTTCTTGAATGATCTAACTTCGTCCTCTTTTCTTTTGAAATGTGCATGTACACTAGGTAGCCAAATAGTGTGAGATGGTTGAATTTTGGTTTCTTGCTAGAGAAGACTTATTATGATGTCTTTTTCTCAAGTACTCTATGAGGAGTATGATTCTGTACATACACAGCTGTCCTAGCAGCTTCTACCCATAGATGCATAGGAAGATCCTGATCATAAAGCATTGCCTTTGTTGCTTCCATAATCGTTCTATTCTTCCTTTCTGCAACTCCATTCTTTTGTGGATTATATGGAGTGGTAAACTCCCTCTTCATCCCTGATTCACTGCATAATTCCTTGAATTCATCTGATGTGAATTATCCGCCATTGTCTGATCAAAAAGTCTTGATTTTATTTTATGTGTGGTTCTCGATCAAGGCTTTGAATTCCTTGAACTTACTGAATACTTCATCCTTTCTTTTCAAGAAATATATCCATGTCTTCCTATAAAAGTAATCAATGAAAGAAACATAATATACATACCCACTCAATGAACTGGATGACAACGGACCGCATACATTGAAGTGGATGGTTTCCAAGATTCCTGTTGCCTTGCTCTCGCTACTTGGAAATGTCTTCTTTGTGTTCTTTCCCTTCGCACATCCTTTGCAAATGCCTTCATGATTTTCATGTATTTCTAGAATACCTTCAACAACTTTTCTTGCAAGTGGTAGTGTCCTATAGTGCATATGTGCAAGCCTTCTATGCCAAAGTTCACTTGGTTCTACTGAGTTATGGACCAAATCTTGTTCTAGTTGGCCCTTTAATTTGTATAAGCCTCCCTCTTGCTCTCTAATCACTACTGCATCATCTATGGTCTTTCCCTTTGACCACATAAGGACTTGTCCATCTACAAATGTAACCCTCATACCTTTTTCATCCAATGTAGATATGGAGAGAAGATTCTTCATTAGTCTTGGTACAAACATGACATCCTTCATCTTCATAGATTTTCTAGAGTCTAGCTTATAGGAAGCTTCACCACTTCCTTTTTTGAGATACTGGTAGTCATCCCCAAGTTTCACTTTGTGGGGTGACTCATGTTCGGATAGATTCACAAAGGATTCTTTGAATCTCGTCATATGATTGGAAGCCCTACTATCTATGAGCCAATCATTGCTTCCATGCATAACAGTTTCTGTGAGGGCAGAAATCAAAACATACTCTTCATCGCTTGAAGAATCTTCACTTTCTTCTTTGAGTCTCTTCCTTGGAGGTTCATCATCCTCTGTAGTGTGAGCATGATTTCTTCTTTTGTTGTTCTTCTTGTGGGAGCCATCTCTATTTCTAGGACAATTTCTGGCGATGTGTCCTTTCTCATCACATGTATAGCATCTGACACTAGATAGATCTCTTCTAGGATTATCTTTCTGATTCTGGTGTGAATGCTTACCTTTCTTCGGATGATAGTGGTCCATTCTAATTTTCTTGGTGTGTGTTGTGAGATATTGGTCTTCATTTCCCATCTTTTCTTCTTGAGATACTATTCGAGATTCTTCTTGTGAGCATTCCTCCCATAGCCTACTAAAAGTGATTGACTTTATTCTAGCACAAATCCCTTGAAGGAAGGAGTCCCATGACCTAGGGAGACCATTTAGGTGGTCATCACAATTTCTCCATTCTCTACTTCTTCTTCTTCTACAACTTCAATTTGTTCTTTGATTTGAGAGACCCTTGTAAAGTATGACTGTATGGTCTCTGCATTCTGGATCTTTACATTCTTCAACTGATTTCGTAAAGTCATCTTCCAATTAATGTTCTTCCCTTCAAATATCTTGGTCAAAGAATCAAACATCACTTCAAGTGTCTTTAGGGAATACACATGTGGTATAAGGTGATCCTTGATAGAATCAGCAATGATCCTATTGGCCTTGAACAAGTTCTTCTTATCTAAGGCCTTAGCCTCATCTCCTTCTGGAACTAGAACCTCCCCACTTATGTAGGTGTCCAATTCATTTTCTTTAAGAACAAGTGAAATCCTATACTTCCATGCTCAGAAGTTATCATCTCCTTCAATATTTTCATCAATATTGGTGTGATGAAACATATTTAATGATAACCTCAAATGGAAATACAAGAGATTTATATCTTACCAATTTGAGATGCCCAAACTGGATCTAAAGCTGATCTTTTGTAGTGTTGATTTTTTGGTCCAAGGTCAAACTCAGGTTTGACTTTCCCATAGTTCTACCCAACCAAAAACTTCGATCTTTGTTTCTAAATTTCAATTTTGAGGAGGAGAGAAATCCTATGCTAGGCTCACTCAAAAATTCCACTTCTGTGAGCCCTAATTTCCTGCTGTAGTGACAGGTCAAAAACTGAAAATGCCTAGAATTAGATTCTACTTCGACAGGAAGATGCGCCTTTCAATGGAGAGTTAGACTAGCCTCCTTTTGCTGCTGATCTGTGGAGAGAAACCCCAAAATTAAGAATACATAGATTCTACAGCTGCATAGTGTCTTATTCTCAGGTTAGTTCTGATACCATGTTAGATTTTTATCGTTTAATCAATATGATCTAGGATCTTATCTGAGAGAATAACATGCAAAAAAATAATCACAAGAGACAAGAGACACAAATATTTTTCCTCGGGAAAACCCTGCAACTTCCTCAGAGATAGAGTGAGCACCAATAGCAAAAGTAAAACCCAAGATTACAAAGATGATCTTCGATGGCTGTTCTCTCTCTCACTTGTGCGAGATACTTCTCTCTCACTCATACGCTACTGTTGACTGAGTGTGTGTTTCAAATAGAGAGTCTCTCTCTCTATTTATACTTGTTTTCCACTTGACATTTACTCTACAGGGTCGATTTCTCTAGGAGAGTCTAATAACCCTAATACAACTCAACTGTGGGGACTATTGCCCCGACTTACAAAGGAGGGTTAACCTTAATGAATTTACATGAATTAAATATATTAATCACTCTCCTGATCAGAGGAACAAACATATTTGTTAGTGTACAATGAAATACAATAAGAAATATATAAGTGAATACATTTTGAAGTTACAAATACATCAATAGGGTGCCCCATAAGTATTGTGTCATCCATGAATTATTGGTGCATCTGTTTCTCCATTACTTCATGGAGAGTGAGACCCCGTATCTCTCCCCCTGAATACTTGGCATGGATGAGCCTACTCAAGCCTTCCGCCATTAAGATAAATAGAAAGGGTGAAAGTGGATCTCCTTGCCTGATTCCCCGGGAAGGCTTAAACAACTTTTTCGGAGAGCCATTCAGCAAAATGGAAAATAAGGGGGTAGTTACCAGATTCATAACCCACTCCAACCACTCTGATCCAAATCCAAATGCTTCCAACACTTTCTCCATATAATTCCATCTTATTTTATCATAGGACTTTTCTATATCCATATTGATCAACATTCCTGGCCTTTTGGTCCATTTTAGAGAGTGGATCGTTTCATGGACTGCTATGATTCCATCCAAAATATGTCTTCCTTCGACGAAACCAAAGTGTTCCAGACTAATCAGGCATGGGAGGAGGGGTTTTAATCGATTCAAAATCACCTTAGAAATAATTTTATAAATCACATTGCAAACCGTTATAGGTCTGAGCTTACTTGGAGTGTCAACACCCTCCCCTTTTGGGATTAAGGACAGGAATGTCACCTTGAAGGCCTTGAGCACCCCTCGTTTGCATCTTGACTCCTCAACTATTTCTAGAACTTCATCCTTAATAAGATCCCAGAAAAAATGGAAGAAATTAGTGGTAAAGCCATCTGGGCTAGGGGATTTCCCTTGGGCCATCTAACTTACCACTTCCTCCACCTCCTGCATGGAGATAGGTTTAGTCAGAATCTCATTATCCTCTCTACTAATCACCCTGGGTATGAGAGCAGTGATCCAAGCTACGTCTTGACTCTTGTCTCCTCTATCCTCAGTCATTATCTCCTCAAAATAACTGGTTAATTCTTCCTCAATTTCTCCCCTGGTCTCAACCTGTGACCCATAATTTTTTTTTATCCTATGGATCTTCGACCCCTTCCTATTATGGACTATTGAGTTATGGAATAATTTAGAGTTCTTCTCCCAATCCTGTAGCCATTTGACTCTAGAATTCTACCTCCACTATATTTCTTCCTACATTTCCCTTACGTCCAATTGGCTAAGCAGATCTTTCTCTTTCTCTTTCATATCCACATCCCACCCAATTTCCATACCTTTCTGATGAATGAGCTCAATATCCCCAATCAGTCTCCTCTTGTCTTCGAAAAATGTTTCTAAAGTCCTCTTTGTTCCACTACGAATATTGGAATTAATAGCCTTAAGTTTCTGCTGGAAATGGTACATTCGTTGTCCCATAGGGGGACCAGCTACTTCCACCACTGTTCCACCATATCTTTAAAGTCCTTTTGTTCCAACCAGAAATTTTCGAAGCGAAAAGGTTTTCTCAAGGTAGCATTCGACCAGTCCCAATTAAGATTGATTGGCCAATGATCAAAGTCCACCGCAAGAAGGACACTAGCACTGATCTCTCCTGTCCACCGAACTATGTTTTTGGACATTAGGAATCTATCAATTTGAGAGGCTATGAGGTTATCCTCCCCATGCTTGTCGTTCCAGGTAAACCAACCATCTCCCATTTCAAGATCAACTAGGGGGCTATGGGCTAGGAGCTCCCTAAACTATTCTTGGAATTTGTCTAGGACGTGTCGTCCTCCCTTCTTTTCCCTAAGAGAGGCAATCAGATTAAAATCCCCTCCTATGATCCAGTTTCCCTCGTGGGGAAGTCCCATCATCCAATTCAGTAGATGCAGAAAATCCGGCTTCTGAGGGAATGCACTGGGGCCATAGACATACACCAGGGTCCCCTTGGCCCCTGTCTTTAGAAAATTGAAATTGGCCATCAAGGAGAAATTATTGGCCCTCCACTCTGATAGGTCAATGGAATTCGGGTTCCATAACATCGCCACAACCCAGACCATACGGTCTGTATCCATTGCCATTACCTCGTTGCCTTTCCAAATCTTCTTCCCGAGTGTGTCCATCACTTCTGAGCTACACTTTGTTTCTTGTAGAAGTAGAACATTCGACCTCTCTTGCATAACCTTCCTAGCTAAGGTCTTAATATTCCTAGGGTGGTTACATCCCCTGCTATTCCAAGATATTGTCTTCATTGAGTAGCCTTACTAAATTCAAAGAAGGCCTCCCATATCATTGGGTATTGGTCTGATTCAATTAGCTTTACACCAATTTTTGTGATCCTCTACTTTTTTGTCTTTTGCCCTCTTTTCAATTCCTCCTCCAAGGATTTCCTTTTACTTCTTTTTTGAGGTTTTTCACTGATCCCCAGGTGTTGATGAGCCTTGGTGCAGACGATAGCCTCCTAGAGCAATTCCAATTGTTTTCGGGAGACATACCCCTGACCCGCCTTATCGCACTCATTCTCAATCTATTCTAGATCAAGTTCTCCAAGATCCATTTCCTCCACTTCTTCTTCTTCAATTTCATCATCCTCGCTCTTCTACTCTTTTGCACTTCTGATCTCTACCACCTCAACTTCCTGATGCTTAGCCGAGGTTTCTTCCCCAACCCTTTCTTTCCCCAAGTCACTCTCCTCCAAGATCTGGAAGGGGTTGTTATTCGTTGTTGCCTTCCTCGGGCTTTCCTTGCACGGTTTTGGCCCCCCACTTGCCTTACCCTTTCTCCTGCTTCTCACTTGCATAAACTCCTCACTCTCTGGTTCGTCATCCCCGTCACAGTTTTAGGAAGCTAGACCCTGAGCCCCCTTCAGATGGTTTCTCCCAAAGTGGTCGTATTCATGACAAGTCTACATATGAACGGGAGTTGTTTGTAATCTATCTTTTGGATCCATTCTTTGTCCTTCAAGTTTAGACTTACTTCCTCAGCGAGATCCTTTGATAAATCCATATAGACACAGATATGGGAAAAATCCGTGTACCTCTATTGCTTGGTCTGCTCTGCTACCTTTACAAACTCCCCTATTGAGTTACCTATATCTTTCAGGATTTTCATTTCCCAGTATTTGCATGGAAGAGAAACCAAACGGATCCATACCGGAACCACCGTCATGTCCTCTCTTTCTGGGTTGAATCTCTCCTTCCAGGGCCTAATATAAAGCCCCGCCGAGAAGAAGAAGTATGGACCACCCTCAAGAACTCTAACCCTTTCCTCCAGGTTAAAAAATATTATAGTGAAAAATCCTTTCGATCCTAAATGGAGATCATAATGGCCATTAGGTTTCCATGTACTCTTGATCGATCGGACTAGATCTCTCTCTCTAGGCCATACCCCAAGAAACTTCCCAATGAGGTCCTTCTCCTTCCGCAGTTCAATATTCTCCCAAATTTTTTCAGAGAGGATATGGATCACCAGAATAGATTGGGCCTTCGGGAGGCATCCTCCTTGGACCATTCTCCTCCCCGCTCCTGGACCATCCCTATTACCACCAGCGCTCCCACTACCACCCCCACTCCCTGCGGTAGCCTGGCTCCAGGGAATCTCCGCTGGCATGGTTCGCAGGGGGTATTGTAGCCCCCTCCCACAACCCCTTCACGCTTAGAAATCTCGGCGTCTCCATCCCGTTCCAAGCAAAACCTTAGTTCTCTCCAAGGAACATTTCCATCGCTATTATAATAATTCATTATTTAAAATAATAATAAAATAAAAATAAATAACTTGTAATTATGTAATAACACAAATATTCAAGAGAAAATTATTGCAATAGGTTTAGGGAAGGTAATTCTAAAGAATATATGTAGATGTATTTAATGTACCATTATAAAGTATATAACACTATTTAGGGAAGGTAATTCTAAAGAATATATGTAGATGTATTTAATGTAGCATTATGAAGTATGAAAGTGTTATATTCAGCATCAATGTAGATTTGTCCAAGTTGGAAACTTTGATGAAGATTTGTCCAGGTTGGAAACTAAGGAGAATTTGATTTAAAGGTTTTGAGTTAAAAATTTCATTTCAATTGAAAATGGTGAAAGATATATTTTTTAAGAAACAATATTAGTTTCTTTTATACAAATATGGTGTGAACCACAAACATAAATACAAACTATGTATCATAATAAAACAAAGTTTGTTTTTTCAATTTCATTAATGATGATTTAAGAAATTATTTTCTTCCTTTTTTGAAAAGAATTAAGATCCAATGGAGTATTTTAATTATTTTAGTCCTTAGTAGAGAAGAAGTTTGGGAATGCGCTGAAAAGGATTAGGTGTCACTAAGGTGATGAGTCTTCAACAATGTTTGCAAACATTTTTTAAATACGAGAGAATAACAAAAAGGAGGAATATGGCATTATGTAAAGTACAAAGTGTATGACGAAGTAGGTAGAACTCAACCATGAAAATAAAAATTTAATAAGTACGTAGATATTTTTTAGTGTTCTTATTTTTATACATATTAATAATAAATTGTATGTTTTTATATTTAATATGTGTTTACTTAATTTACATATATGATTTAAATATATATATAAAATATTCAACTAAAATAATCTAATTAGATATAATATTTAATTTCTTAAAATTGGATATAATATTTAATTTCTTAATATTTTTAGAGATAAGAGAACCCAAATATTTAGAATTTGAAAGTATTCAATACTCTTGTCATCTTGTCATTGTAGTGGTCCCTTTTTAACTAAATTATGTGTTTTATTGAATATTTATATACTTAATTTATATATATGATTTATTAAAAAAGATATTCAACTAAATTACTTTTTTTTAATGATTTTTTAATGTGCAAAATGTATTTGTTTATTTTTTCACTTGCATCCAAGTGATACTTATGGGTTAAATTTTATTATCAGTTAAATCATATTCTCACTTATTTTCCTTCGCTTAGTATACTTACTTCTTGCTCGATAGAGTGATATATGGATGTCTAAATTTTGCAGGTGTTTTTGAAAAATATTATTATAAAAATCTTCTCTAAAATTCTTTATCAACATTATATAACTAATTTTATTTTAGGTAATTTCTATACCAACACTTATTCATCATGTTCTCTAAAATTATTTAACCACAATATTTTGAGAAGTCATATCACTTGTCTTTAAAATTATATACCAACACTATATAATTAATCCTTAATAAGAATTTGGTAACTTCAATAACGTCTCATTACCTTTAAAAACATTCATCATCTTCTCTAAAATCATTTAACAACAATATTTTGAAAAGTAGGTCCAACCTCCTTTACTGTACTTTCACACTTAAAAGCACCAACCAACTTAACTAACCTTCAAAACTAAAATTACATTTATTATCATTATAACTACAATTGAAATTATTATTTAAAAAATTATTAATTATCATTATAACTATATTTAAAATTATTATATTATTTATATATTAAACCATATTATTACTTCAATTTGCAATTTTATATATAATTATATTTAATTTTTTAACTTCTCAATTCTAGAGAGTCGTTCTCTGGGTACCTAATTTCTTAAAATTTATAACTTGTTGAATTAATTTTTCGTCTTTCTAACTGTTTGTTTGTGTTTCTTTTAACTCTTTGGTTCTTTGTATCTAAGTGTAGGTATAAGGCAACAATATACATATATATACTCTGTGACAAATTTAATATAGCTCAAATAATCATTTGCATCCTTCATTAATATCGAATAACATATATATCTAAGAAACATGTATAAGGAGAATTGCTAAACACTTAGGAAAATACCTTAATATAAGTATTTTCTTGTAGTTTTGTCGGAGCATCACCTTTAGCAACTTTTCTCTTGGCTTGAAAAAGAAACCCAACTTCCCAAATGGGTCTACCACCCTTCCTGCTAGGAATAGCCTCATCCTCTCCCTATCTTCAAGAAACAATGTTCCTTATCCTCGTCATCTCCCTATCTTCAAGAAACAATGTTCCTTAGCCTCGTCATCTCCCTATATTCAAGAAACAATGTTCCTTGAACCCCTGAGCCCAAAACCTGAGTATGGATAGTCCAACCAGTACTGTAATTTTTCCCCCATTTCATGAAAACTAACAGCTCTGTTGGTTTCGCCACAATCTTCTTGATCGCTCCATCCTCTCCTCCATATCCCTTCCTTAATCCTCCTCTCTTCACTTTCCCTTAACTCCATTAATACCCTTAACCCCCATAATTAATGTTTGAAATCCCCTCTCATCCACCATGTCAGGTTACTTGCAAGTCAATCATTCTATATAAAAATATGTATATATATAAATAAGATACACAACCATTATTTCAATATAACACAAAAATATACACGTATTCACTATTATAACTTCACATATGTATGTATGTATAATTATAACCAAATTTCATTTATTTAATCATTACTATATTACACCTTCTAATATAATTATAATTAAGATAGATTTATTTATTTATTAACTAATTAAATTTTTAAAGATCATATTGCCATTTACCTTATTCAACATTTATACATTAATTGTGATTAAGTTCTTAGTTAATGTTTATTTATTACTACATTCTCACCAATCCTAATTAGTCATAATCCATCATAATGATCATCCATGGAACTATTTACCACATTCAACATTCAAACATAGTTACAATAAACTTAACTAATATCATTAATACTTGTTTAACACTTATAGATGAATTACTATTAGTCTTAGTTATCATTAATTAATCATCATTAATGCTCAGTTGGCATCTATTATTCAAGTTAAAAATTATCTTATTAATAGTAATCAACATTATTAACACTTATTCAACATTTACTAATTAGGTTAAAATAATAGTCCAATTAATCAATAATTGACCTTTATTTAGTGGTGACCACATTAATAAATAACCTTAATCACAACTAAGACCTTTCATCAATAACTTGACGAATTGGTTTCAATTCATAACTTTAATAAATAACAAGTATAATGTAACTAGTCACAATTAAAGGACACCAAGGAGCAACTATAACAATATGACATACACTTTATACAAACATATATGTAGACGAGTTATGTAAACGCAGCCAGTGCTTACATACATCATGTAGATACACTAATAATACTCACAAAACATCACACATAATCACACAGGTTACTATTTTCTTATGCATATTTTAACACACATTCACAATGTCTATTCATTACCTCATATATTAACAAGCTATAACACCAACATAATATACTAAAACACAACAAAAGAATCAAGAAAAGTGTTTCAACACATAGTTAATCAATTTCCCTTCCAAAACTTCCACGACATTCCTATATACCTACTCCATTCTGTCTATTTCACAAATAACTTCCATATCCTATCCTTCCTTTGTTGTACTACCCTAGAGCATCAACTGAATGACCTAATTCCAGTTAGAACCCATAAGAGGAAGTGTCGACTCCATCGACCAAGCTTCCCTAGCAGGAACCCACTAGTCATCATCACACACCTTGGGGAGCGTTCTGTAGCACAACCCTCCCATGACTCCGGGTTTTGGGGATAAACGGTGGGTAATGCCTCCACTCTCCTAATGGAACAATGAACTATGTCTACATCGACATAGTGACTGTGTTGCGACTGTCGTACTCAGGTTTTGTCATCGAATATCCCAAAAACCTGCATGTGTCAACACATCATGATAACAACATAGTAATCATACATTACTATAGTAATCATACATTACCATAGTAATTCATTCACATACCACATCTCTTTTGGAAATCATTCCATTGAGGTACTTCCACTTTGTGGGACTCAGTTGTCCCTTAACTCTTTTAAACCCGTCAGTTATCTCATAACAAAATGTCGTGCAATCATTGACATGTACATACATAATCTATTAACACTAACAACAACACTATAATCATTTGCACCATGACTCTGGCATTATAATCATTTACTTGAGCATAACTTAAATCGGTATCCACATACCCTTATCTATTGAATTTGCATGCCAAAGACGTAATCAAAACAAGATCATAACTCATAATATTTACATCACACACATATATGAATTCTACAAAAAATAAATACATGTCCACAATGTCATCTACTGACGATGCTCCACAATAATAAGCAAATGCATCTAGTAATAATAGTTGAGGTAATAAGGTCAAAACGAGGCATTACTTCAATTCCATTTTGGTATATCCTTGATTTTTTCTCCTTACTTTCCACAGTCTTGTAAGATTCTTAGCCTTTTATAACATTTTACTTTTTAAAAAATTGAATTTTCTTATATATAGAGTATAGTATAGTATAATTTCTTATTTTATTTGTAATTTTTTATTTTGTGTTTCTAAATATAAAATATGGTATTAACAAATAATAATAAAAAGAGTAGTAATAAATGATATTTTTTCATGTTTCATGGATGGTAAGGGTGGTAAAATGACATATTTCTTTGCTAAAGGCTTAACGAACCAAAGGCTAGACCCTCATCTAGCATGTGTGCACTTACCAATTAAGCTAGCCCTTAAAACTAAAAGTTTCTTAATTAGAGGGATATGTATTTATATTTTGGAATTTTGGGGTGGAAAATGTTAGATTTTTATCATTAAGTCAATATGATCTTAGGATCCTATCTGAGAGAATAACAAGCACAACAATAATCATATGAGACAAGAGACACAAAGAGTTTTCCTTGGGGAAACCATAAAGGAGAAAACCCTGCAACTTCCTCGGAGATAGAATGGGCACCAATGGAAAAAGTAAAACCCAAAGACAAAAAGATGATCTCCGACATCTGTTCTCTCTCTCACTTGTGCAAGCTCTTCTTCTCTCACTCATGTGATACAGTTAAGTGAGTGTGTTTCAAATAGAGATTCTCACTCTCTATTTATACTAGTTTTCCACTTGACAATTACTTGCTAGGGCTGACTTCTCTAGGAGAGTCTAATAACCCTAGTACCCCTCAACTGTGGGGACTATTTCCCTCTCTTACAACGGAGGGTTAAACTCAATGAATTTACATGACTTCATTATATTAATGATTCTCCCGATAGGAACATCGAGGTACAATAAAATACAATATAAGATATACAAGTGAATACATTATGAAGTTACAAATACATCAACACTCCCTCTTAGCTAGGAAGGTATTCTCTTGACACAATTCATCAACACAAGTCTTCATCATTGGATCATCATCACTTCTCTCTCTATCTCGAGCAAATGGTGATATCTCTCAAATCTACTCGTCATAAGAAGTTCTACAGAGCCAACCATTTTTCATGTTGGATGTATTACCTTTCCCTTGCAAGGACTTCCCCTACAGATCCATCCCTTTTTCATGTTGGATGCAGCACCTTGCCTCTACAAGGATTTCCCCTACAGAGCCAACCCTTTTTCATGTTGGATGCAGCACCTTGCCTCTGCAAGGATTTCCACTATAGAGCCCACCTTTTTCATGCTGGATGCAGTACCTTGCCTCTGCAAGGATTTCCACTACAGAGGCAACCCTTTTTCATGCTGGATGCAGTACCTTGCCTTTGCAAGGATTTCCATTACAGAGCCAACCCTTTTTCATACTGGATGCAGTACCTTGCCTCTGCAAGGATTTCCACTATAGAGCCAGCCCTTTTTCATGCTGTATGTATTACCTTGCCTCTACAAGGATTCCCACTACAGATCCAACCCTTTTTCATGTTGGATGCAGTACCTTGCCTCTGCAAGTATTTCCACTACAGAGCTAACCCTTTTTCATGCTGGATGTAGTACCTTTCCTCTGCAAGGATTTCCACTATAGAGCCATCCCTTTTTCATGTTGGATGTAGGTCTGAACACTTATATCCAATCATGGGGGGCCCAACCTGCCACCATGTCAAAAATGCCTAGCGCTTACATCCATCGGTATGGTAGGACACACCATCTACCATCCAAGGAAAGGCCCAGCACTTACATCCACCAGCATGGTAAGAAACACCATCTACCATCCGGGGAAAGGCCATGCACTTGCATCTGACCATGGGAGGCCTTTCCTACCACCATGTCAGAAAGGATTTGTAGTTACATCTGACCATGGGAGGCCCTGCCTACCACCATGAAAGAAAGGCTCTACACTTACATCTGACCATGGGAGGTCCCACCTACCACCATGTCAAAAAGGCTCATGGACTCATCACTTCCCCTTGGAAGGAACCTCGATGTGGAGAACACTAAGATTCTCCCTAAATTACTCAAACTTCACTCTAGCCATTTCTAGCATAGAATCACATCAGGGCCGATTACTTCCAAGGATAACCTGCGAGCTTCGCCAGGACTGATTACATCTAAGGACAACCTATAGGACTGATTATGTTTGAGCAACCTACAAGCTTTGCCAGGATTTTATGCTCAGGCAAATTGTCTCACTAGCTATGCTAGAACTCACTCTTTTGAGAGATCTTGATTTGGATCACATATTGGAGCTTCATTGCTCCTTTCTGCATGACACAAAAATGCAAGTGGAAACATTTTTTTCTTCCGCTTTACTCGGTGCCACGCGAGACTGCTTCCTGCTAAACCAAGAGATCACACCTAATCCCATATTGAAGCAGCACCCCGAAGTGCTCTTCCTATCAATGGCACTGCCTTCCCAATCCAAATCCACATAACCCTCTAGGTTAATCTTCTGATTCGCTTCATATTTGAGCCCATAGTCAACTATACCCTTCAGGTACCTTAGAATATGCTTTGCAGCAATCAGTCAGGAACTAGATCAATGTGTTCATAGCAAAGAAAATATATGGTCTCGTATTTGTCAGGTACATCAATGACCCAATCATATTATGATACATAGAGGAATCAACCAACTTTGATGAAGCGCACTCAATAGCTTCAACTTCGATCCCATAGGTGTGGCCATGTCCTTGCAGTCCATCATCTTGAACCTCTTCAGGATCTCTACTCCATACTTCCCTTGTCCAAGGGAGATTCCATTCACACTCTGCCACACCTCCATGCCTAGAAAGTACCATACCCAAGTCCTTTATCTCGAACTCGGCATCAAGTCTCCTTCTTGCAAATTTAATGAGTTCCACTCTTTTTTGTCAAGAACGAGTCATTGACATATAACAGGAGCATTATTGGTATTCCGCCTTCAACCTTGAATCAAAGGTTGGAATCTTCTTTACTCTCAGTAAATCATAGAGCCATCAATAATATGTCCATCCTGTCGTACCATGTCGAACCTCGGGATCTTCTGTAATCACTCCCTCTGAAGTGGAGCATCATTCTCCATCTGCCTTTCATACTCTATGTATTTTGTAATGGAGTGATAAGTAGCTTCCTCTGCTACTAATATTCTATGTATCCATCTAGGATTACTAAATACCAAAATCCTCTATCTTGAACCTTTTCAAAAGTTCTTATCGCACCCATCTGTGAGCTTGCCATCCTCTATAGGCTTTCATCTTCAACCTTGTAGAAAAGGTTAAGATATTCATCACTCTAGGTGATCTTTAAGCTCCTCATGTATGTGTTATCCCATGGGTGCCTTTTGAGCTCATACAAGGCCTTCTTTAATTTTCACACATTGTTAATGTATTTGTAACTTCATAATGTATTCATCTGTATATCTTATGAATTGTACCCCGATGTTTATCCCAGGAAGTATCTATAATGTAATTGAGTCATGTCATTCCTTGATGTTCTGATCAGGAGATTCAATAATGTAAACAAGTCATGTAAAGTCATTGAGGTTAAACCTCCATTGTAAGTCGGGGAAATAGTCCCCACAATTGTGTCAAGGTTAACCCTCCTTCTTGATCGGAGGGCAAAGTCCCCACAGTTGTGGGGCACTAGGGTTATTAGACTCTCATAGAGATGTTGGCCCTAGTAAGTAATTGTTAAGTGGGGCCGACATGTTGAAGTGGACATCAAGTGAAAGAAAGAATATAAATAGAGAGTGAGCCTCTCTATTTATCACACACACACACTCACTCATTAGGGAGCATGAGTGAAAGAGAATTAGCTCTCTCAAGTGAGAGAGAGAAGCTGTGGAGATCATCTTTATGTTTTTAGGTTTTACTGCTACCATTGGTGCTCATTCTATATTTGAGGAAGTTGCGGGGTTTTATTCTTTATGGTTTCCTCAAGGAAAATTCTTTGTGTCTCTTGTCTCTTGTGTTTATTGCTATGCATGTTATTCTCTCAGTTAAAGATCCTAATATAATGCTAGCTTGCATGATAAAAATCTAACATTATATCAAAGCTAACCTGACAAGAAGACATTGTGCATCTGCAGAAGCTAGGGCTTCTTACTTTTTGGGTCTCTCTCCACAATCCATCAGCAAAAGTATGCTAGGCTGACTCTCCATTGAAGGGTGCATCTTTTTGTCGAAGAGGAATTTGATTCTGAGCATTTTCAGTTTTTGGTGCAGGAAATTAGGGCTTCTTACAGAAGAGGAATTTTTGAGTGAGCCCGGCATAGGATTGCTCTCCTCATAAAAATCAAAGTTTAGATACATGGCTCGAGATTTTTGGTTGGGTATAACTCTGGGAAAGTCAAACCCTAGTTTTACCCTTGGCCGAAAAAACCCTAGTTTGACCCTCGGGATTACAGAAGGATTAGGAGCTGAAAGTTTCACAGGTCCAAGATAAAATACTTATTTACACTGTCCAAAGTTCAGCCTCAGATTCGCTATATTCTAGGAGATATGACCCCTCCAAGTTAGGGTTCCAGCCTCTTCCAAGATTCATCCCTAAACAAGACACTTGGGGAGAATTGCTATATCTCAGGATACAAATGTCCAAATGAAATTTATTAAGATGTTCTAGAAAGGACACAGACTGTAATTTCCATGGTAGAATTTTCAGACCCCAAAGATCAAACAGTGACACGTGGCAGTCGGTACAACTTCGCTATGATGAACAGTCCTGAAATAGGTCACCTTGGGAAAATGATCATAAGTACCAATTGGTGAAACCAATTCTAATGAAACCTATGGTGCTGGAACAAGGACAGGTCAAGATACCTCAGTACAAAGTTTTAGACACAGAGGAGCATCGATTTCGGAGATACCGCAGAAACAGTAGCAAGAATTTCTACAGAAGAAATTGGTAAACTAGGGATTCCTGTTCCGGGAGCTTCCCTCCACTATTTTCAAAAAAAGAGTACATTGGACAGCCCACTTTGAAGAGGTCTATCTTTATAGCAAATCAGATCTAAAAGATTCCAAGATTTGAAAATTAGGGTTTCTCTAACAAACCCTAGATCAACTAGGACGAACACCTCAAATCGATAAGATCTAATCTTTTGCTATTTTCATTTGAGGTTCTCATTTCAAAGTGATCTATCACATCAGCTTGATGATAAGCTTCTTGAGGTTGACAACTTCCAAGAATGGATGTATATGATCTCTCTGAAGAAAATGAATTGGACACCTACATAAGAAGAGAGGTTCTAGTTCCAAAGGGAGATGAGGCTAGAAACATTACACCAGAGGAACTTGGTCAAGGCCAAAAAGATCATTGCTGATTCAATCACAGATCACCTTATACCACAAGTGTCTTCCGTAAAGACACCAAAAGAGATGTTTGATTCCTTGATCAATCTATTTGAAGCAAAGAACATAAATCGGAATATGACTTTGATAAAACTATTGAAGAATGTGAAGATCCAGAATGCGGAGACCATACAGTCATACTTTACGAGGGTCTCTCAATTTAGAGAACAACTTGTAGCAGTAGAAGAAGAAGTGGAGAATGAAGAAGTGGTGATATCCACCTTGAATGGCATCCCAGGATCATGGGATTCATTCATCTGAGAAATGTGTTCCAGAAGGAAGTGATTACTTTCAACAGAATCTGGGAAGAAGAAGAAGATCGACTCGTAACAAGAGAAGAGAAGATGGGAGCAAATGAAGATCAAGGTCTCACCATCCAAATAAGATACCTCAAGCGATGAGGAATATGAAGAACTCAATTCTTGAAGAACCTCTTATCCATCTTAGCATTTGGATAAGAAATGATGAATGAAGAAGATGATGAAGCTGAAGGCTCAAGAAGAAGTCTACCCATGAAACAAATAAAGATAAGTATTCAATTGACATTTCAAGATATTGTTTTGTTATGCATTTATATTCATTTGATGTATTATGCATGATAGAATGTTTGCATTAATGACAGTATACTACTAATATGCATGTGATGGGTAAGTAGCTTATGGTGCTATACAACTCTCCATTGCTGCTTATCTAGAATGAAACCTCTTTGCTGACATATTGGATTAGTGCACAATCTCAATGTTGTCCTGGTAGAGATGGAAGGTATCTAGAAACGTTTCCGTGAGATATGGATGGATGTTGTATTGGCTTAAATAGTTGCATGATCATATATTTATGCATAAGAATTTTCCATTATGAATATGCCGTATGAAATGTTTCTGACCATACAAATGCATTTGACTTGTAGGAAAGATCGCGTACAATCACCTACTAGCAAAGAAGGATGAGACTTATTCCGAAGAACAAGCGACGACAGTTCAAGAAAGAATACAAGATGAAGAATAATATGACAAATGTAGCGACATCATTGATGGAGAACATTCCAGCTCTGAAGAAGTAACCAAGAAGAAAGGGAAGACCATTTCAAGAAGAATGATGTCTAGGATGCAGTATCGATACGTGAAGGGAAGTTCATAGTTCCATCATGCAGTAGATGAAAACATCGTGGGATACAAGGCAAGATTCATAGCACGAGGATTCTCATGAAAAGAAGGAATAGACTATGTAGAGGCATTTCCATCCAGTGGGAGTTGAGACACATGACAGGAAGAATCATGTGTGAAAATGAAAGAAGGCCTTGTACGAGCTCAGAAGACACCCATGAGATAACACATACATGAGGAGCTTGATGAAGATCTGAACCTTTGCTACAAGGTTGAAGATGAAATCCTATAAAGGATGACAAGCTCACAGATGGGTGAGAGAAGAACTTTTGAAAATGTTCAAGATAGAGGATCTTGGTATCCAGTGACCCTAGATGGATACATAAAATATTAGTAGCAGAGGAAGCTACTTCTCACTCCAGTACATAATGTTTTAGTGCATAGAGTACGAAAGACAAAGGGAGTATGATGCTCCGCTTCAGAGGGAGTGACTATAGAAGATCCTGAGGTTTGACATGGTATGACAAGATGGACAGATTACTAATGACTCTAGGATTTACTGAAAGTAAAGCGGATTCCAACATTTTATTCAAGGTTGAAGGTGGAAGACCAGTGATTCTCATGTTATATGTCGATGACTTGTTCCTAACAGAAAAGAGGAACTCATTAAAGTTGCAAGAAGGAGACTTGCTGCCGAGATCGAGATGAAGGACTTGGGGATGATGCACTACGTTCTAGGCATGGAGGTGTGGACAAGGGAAGTATGCAACAGAGATCCTGAAGAGGTTTAGGATGATGGACTGCATGACCACACCTATGGCATCAAACCTGAAGCTATTGAGTGTTTCTTCATCAGAATCGATTGATGCCACGATGTATCGTCAGATGATTTGTTCCTCGATGTACCTGACGGATACAAGATCAGATATTTGCTTTGTTGTGAACACATTGAGAAATGTTCACCTGATGGTTGCAAAGGGTACAGTTGAGTATGGGCTCAAGTATGATATGAATCAGAAGATT
Source organism: Pseudotsuga menziesii (assembly GCA_001517045.1). Classification (NCBI taxonomy): domain Eukaryota; kingdom Viridiplantae; phylum Streptophyta; class Pinopsida; order Pinales; family Pinaceae; genus Pseudotsuga; species Pseudotsuga menziesii. The sequence goes on from LPNX010185168.1 coordinate 645,394, forward strand.
AAATTGGAAGGTTATGTGGATTCAGATTGAGCAGTGCCATCTATAGGAAGAGCACTTCAGGGTGTTGCTTCAGTATGGGATCAGGTGTGATCTCTTGGTTTAGCAGGAAACAGTCTTGCGTGGCATTGAGTACAGCTGAAGCAGAGTTTGTCACTGCTTGTTTAGCTAGTTATGAGGCAGTATGGTTGAGGAAGCTATTGCCTGATTTATTTGATCTCTAGTTGGATGCTACTTGTATATATTGCGACAACCAGAGTTGTGTGAAGTTTTCAAGGTACAAGGTGTTCCATGACAAATCGAAACATATCGAGATCAAGTATCACTATATCAGGGATATGGTGTAGAGAGGAGCAGTGAAGCTACAGTATATTGTGATGGACGAACAGATAGCTGATGTGTTGATGAAGTCATTATCCAGAGTGAAGTTTGAGTACTTCAGGGAGAAGCTTGGTGTTCTCCAGATCGAGGTTTCCCCCAAGGGGAAGTGATGATTCCGTGAGCCATTTTGACATGGTGAGAGGATTGGTTCCTTCCATGGTCAAATGTAAGGGCTGAGCCATTCTATCATGGTAAGAGGATTGGCTCCTTCCATGTTACATATGAGTGCTAAGCCATTCTAATGTGACTGTAGGATTGGTTCCTACATGATTAGATATAAGTATTGAATGCCATTTTCTGAATGGAGGAACCTTGTCAGTTACCAGGAATACTCAATCTAGGGCTAAGGGCCATTCTAATATGACTATGGGATGTGTTCTCACAGGATCAGATCTAAGTGTAGGGCCATTCTAATGTGATTGAGGGATGTGTTCTCACTTGATCAGATATAAGGGTTGATGACATTCTCTGGGAGAATGGAGGCACCTGGTCAGTTACCAGGAATCCTCAACCTGGGGTTGAGAACCCTTTTGACATGTAGGCTAGATTGGTTCCTCACATGGTCGAGTATAAGTGCTGAGCCCTTCCATGGATGATAGATGGTGTTTCCTATCATGCCAGTGGATGTGAGTGATGTGCCTTTCCACATATGGTAGTAGGTGTGTCCTATCATGCTCGTGGATGTGAGTGCTGTGCCTTTCCACAAATGGTAGTAGGTGTGTCCTACCATGCTGGTGGATGTGATTGTTGAGCCTTTTCACAGATGGTAGTAGGTGTGTCCTACCATGCTAGTGATTGTAATTGTTGTGCCTTTCCATAGATGATAGTAGCTATGTCCTACCATGCTGGTGGATGTGAGTACTGTGTCTTTTCACAGATGATAGTAGTTGTGTGCTATCATGCTGATGAATGTAAGTGTTGTGCCTTTCCAACATGGTGTTGGATGTGTTCCTCTCATGGTCAGATGTGAGTGCTGGCCATTCTGACTTAGGGTCAGATATAAGCGCTGAAGAAGACCTACATGGAAGATAGGATTGTAACCAACATGAAAAAGGGCTAGCTCTATAGAACTTCTTGTGACGAGAAGAATCATGAGATAGCACCTATGATGATGACCCAGTGATGATCCAGATCTAGTGATGATGATCCAGTAGTGATGATCCAAAGCCAGTGAGGATATCCCCATGATGATCCATATCGAGTGATGATCCAGATCGAGTGATGATGATCCAGATCGAGTGATGATCCAGATCCAGATCGAGTGATGATCCAGATCCAAGATGAAGATGACGAGATGGTCCAAGAATACCAGTGCTGAAAATTTGTGTCGAGAGAATACCTTCCTAGTTAAGAGGGAGTGTTGATGTATTTGTAACTTTGGAATGTATTCATTCGTGTATCTTATGTATTGTACCTTGATGTTTATCCCGGGAAGTATCTATAATGTAATTGAGTCATGTCATGCCCCGATGTTTCGATTGGGGGATTCCATAATGTAAACAAGTCATGTAAAGTCATTGAGGTTAACCCTCCATTCTAAGTCAGGGAAATAGTCCCCACAATTGTTTCAAGGTTAACCCTCCTTGTTGATCGAAGGGAAAATTCCCCACAGTTGTGGGGCACTAGGGTTATTAGACCCTCATAGAGATGTCATCCCTAGTAAGTAATTGTTAAGGGGGGCCGACATGTTGAAGTGGACATCGAGTGAACGAAAGAATATAAATAGAGAGTGAGCCTCTCTATTTATCACACACACACACACACTCATTGAGGTGCATGAGTGAAAGAGAATTATCTCTCTCAAGTGAGAGAGAGAGAGAGAGAGAGAGAGAGAAGTTGTGGAGATCATCTTTATGTTTTTTGGTTTTATTGCTACCATTGGTGCTCATTCTATCTCTGAGGAAGTTGTGGGGTTTTCTACTTTATGGTTTCCCCGAGGAAAATTCTTTGTGTTTCTTGTCTCTTGTGTTTATTGCTGTGCATGTTATTCTGTCAGTTAAAGATCCTAATATAATGCTAGCGTGAATGATAAAAATATAACACACATGAGTGTGCATGTCATGTGTCTTAACTTCTAGTGGCTGCAAATGTCTCTTTGTCTATTCCTTCTTTCCGCGAGAAGCCTCGTACTACGAATCTTGCCTTATGTCCCACGATGTTGCCATATACTACATGATGGATATTGTAGATCCATATGGAAGACACTATGGACTTCCCTTCAGGTCTCAATACCGCATCCTAGACATCATTCTTCTTGAACTGGTACTCTCCTTCCCTTTCTTCTTGGATACTTCTTCATAGCTGGAAGGATCTGCATCAATGATGTTGCTCAATAGTGTCACATAACTAGAGTGTGTCTAAGGCCTCTTGAAGTCTCGTCACACTATTCTTCATTTTGGATTATTTCTTGAACTGTCGTCACTTGTTCTTTGAAACAAGTCTCATCCTTCTTTTCTTGTAGGCGATTGTACACTATCTTTCCTACAAGTCAAATGCATTAGTTGTATGGTTAGAAACATTTCATAAGGTGGTTATCATAATTTTTGTATTCTCTACCTCTTCATCCACTGCTTCAAGTTGTTCTTTGATTTGAGAGACCCTTGTAAAGTATGACTGTATGGTATCTACATTCCATATCTTTACATTCTTCAACCGGTTTCTCAAATTCATCTTTCGATTTATGTTCTTTCCTTCAAATAGCTTGGTCAAGGAATCAAACATCTCTTTAGGTGTATTTAGGGAATAGACTTGTGGCATAAGGTGATCCTTGATTGAATCAGTAATGATCTTCTTGGACTTGACCAAGTTCTTCTTTTGTAAGGCTTTAGCCTCATCTCCCTCTGGAACTAGAACCTCTCCACTTAAGTAGGTGTCTAATTCATTTCCTTAAAGAACTGGTGAAATCCTATACTTCCATGCTTGAAAGTTTTCATCTTTACCAAGCTTGTCATCAAGCTGGTGTGATAGGTCATTTTGAAATGAGAACCTCAAATGTAAATAACAAAAGATTAGATCTTACCGATTTGACGTGTCCGTCCTCGTTCCGGATCTGGATGATCTAGGGTTTGTCATAGAAACCCTAATTTTAAAAACTTGGAATCTTTCTGATCTGATTGGATAGAAAGATGTGCCTCTAGAAGGAGATCTGAGCAACATACTCATTTTCCCAAAACTATGATCAGAATTGCAAAATATCTTATGCCCTAGTTTTCTTCAATTTCTTCTACAGAATTTTCTGATATTGTTTCTGAAATATATCCTAAATTACTGCTCCTCTGTGTCTAAAACTTTGCATTGAGGTAGCCTCGTCTGTCCTTTTTCCAACACCGTAGGTTTGAGCAGAATTGGTTTCACCAATTGGGACTTATGATATTTTTCCCAAGGTGACTTATTTAAGAACTATTCAGCATAGAGAACTTGTACAGACTTCCACGTATCACTGTTTCACCTTCGGGTTCTGAAACTTTTACCACAGAAAGTACAGTCCATTCCCTATCTGGAACATCTTGTGAAATTTCATTTGGACTTTCGTAGCCTGAGATATAGAAATTTTCCCTAGGTGTCCTTTTTAGGGATGAATCCTGGGAGAGGCTGGAACCCTCAGTTGGAGGAATCATATCTCTGAGAATATAGCGAATGTAAGGATGAAACTTTTACAAAGGGTACATCAGGAATTAATATTTGGCCTGTAAACGTTTTGGCTCCTAATCCTTCTCCAATCTCTAGATATAGCAAATGCACCAAAATGACTAGTTTTAGTCTTTTAGGTTTTATGGTTCGGGGTCAAATTAGGGTTTGACTTTCCCAGAGTTTTTATCCAACCAAAAATTATGATCTTCGTCTCTAAATTTCGATTTTGAGGAGGAGAGCAATCCTATGCCAGGCTCACTAAAAAATTCTTCTTTAGTGAAAAGCCCTAATTTCCCGCAGCAATGATAGGTCAAAAACTGAAAATGCCCAGAATCAAATTGTGCTTCGACAGAAAGATGTGCCCTTCAATGGAGAGTTAGCCTAGCCTTCTTTTGTTGATGATCTGTGGAGAGAAACCCAAAAAGTAAGAATCCCTAGCTTCTGCAACTGCATAATGTCTTCTTTTGAGGTTAGCTCTGATACCATGTTAGATTTGTATCATTTAGTCAATATGATCTTAGGATCTTAAAATACAATATTTAAGATCTACAAGTGAATACATTCCGAAGTTACAATTACATCAACAGAATACCATCTATGTTTTTCCTAGATTACAAGAGATTGGGAGAAGTGTACTATGCAGATTGATTATTTGGTCGTCGTTAAGTAAACAATTATAAAAAACTCGAAAATAACTCATGTGATAAGTGCACTTTGTGGTAGTTGGAAGAAAATAAAAAATAGCTCATGTGATAACTGCACTTAATGGCATGGTAATGTGTAGTCTATGTTATAATGGAACTCCATCTAGCACCTCGGAATAGTTTAATCGAAGTCATAATAAAATCCTATGTACTCTTAATCAAATCCTCTGAAGTTATGTGATAAATGCACTTTGTGTCATGGTATGTGCAATCTCTTTTGATTTATAGATAACATGTATAATTTTGTGGTAATTAACATATGATGTATTAACTAACATTCACCATCCACAAATTAAGTGGTTGTATACACCAGAATATAAAATATGATACAACTTTTTAATTTATATTTTCAAATATAAAAACTATTTCTCATAGTGATGGAAGGTCGCGGACTTAAATCTAGCAAGAAAGGAAAACATTATTCAAGGGCTAAAGTTTTGAAATGAGGTTACTGTGACTCGCATGTTATTCATAGACGATGTCCTCCTTTTTCTCACGGATTAAGTGCAGGAAGATAATGGTGTGAAATATATTGTATCGAAGCAGAGCAACGGGTATGGTGGTTGACTCTAGAAATCCGATATGTTATTATCATGGTATTGATGAAATGCATGTTAACTGGTTTCAAGATTTATGTGTATTAGGGATTTAAGTATTTGAGTTTTTGATAACACTTAGAGGATGAGTGGATAATTTTTACTTTGTGAAAGATAATTTATTTAAATAAAATAAAAATATAATAAGTTATTAGTGACAATTAACTTGTAACTTTAATAAACCAGCTTTACCTTAAAAGTTCAGTTTCTTTAGTAAGAAGAAGCCTCATGTGAAAAAGCATAGTTTCTTTGAAAAAGCAATATAAGCATAGTTTCTTTGAAAAAGCAATATACGTTCTTTTCCTTGGTGGACAGGTAAACAAGAATTAATTAACAGACGAAAGCTTTAGAGTCTTTGACTGGTTAACATTGAAAAATGAAAATAAATCAATCTAGTTGATTCCTGAGATAAGAATAAGAAAAAAGAAGGATGAAAGCAACTGAGAAAAACACGGCTGACTTCGAAATAAGAGATTGTAGAGAGTTTTCCAGAGGTGAAAATTGAATGTTTCACAGAGAAACATCCCTTCAATTTTCTTTAATGTATTGCTCAAATGTGATTGAAAGGCTAAAAATGTTCATAACAGCGTCCATCGATGTTAGAGTACTACAGAATCATGAATGCCATCCGAGAAGGAAGAAAAGTAAAACAGTATAATATGCAGAAAATTTCTAAGCGCCATTTTCTTGTTTATGAAACAATTGCAATTAGCGATAAACAATTAAACAAAAATACTAGGATAGTTGCTAGATTTGTAATTCTTGTGAAGTAATAATTAGAAGAAACAGAAGATTGGTAAGATTTGAGTTTTATAGTATTTGTTACAATACCAGCCTTTATAACATCATAACTTGCCAAAACTTGGAAAGCTTTTTGAAGCTTTTGAACACAGGAACAAGATCTTAAAGTTAACTACGTATTATCTTTTTAAGATCCCATAAACCAAAGTTGGTGTCAGTGGACCTTAATCATCAACGCTTTAAAGCTTTTGAGCACAGAAACAAAAACAAGATCTTAAAGTAAACCAGGTATTATTTTTTTAAGATCCAATAGACCAAAGTTGGTCTCAGTGGAGGCTCATCATCAAAGTTGGTCTCAGTGGAGGAACAAGATCTTAAAGTAAACTAAGTATTATATTTTTTAGATCCAATAGAGCAAAGTTTGTCTCAGTGGACTTTAATCATCAAAGCTTTAGCTTTGAATCTTTTGAGCACAGAAACAAGATCTTAAAGTAAACCAAAACCAAGTATTATCTTTTTAAGATTCAATAAACCAAAATTGATCTCAGTAAAGGTTAATTATCATCCTCATTATTATTATTTTACAAAGTATAATAGAAATAGAAGGGCATATCAGAGGAGACCACATTGTGATAATTGGCCGGGAGTGTCTTAGAGCCAGTGAAGCATTCTGTTGTGTAAAGAGGAGCTCTGACAAGCTCCGCTGCAACCTCTACCAAAATTGTATCACGCATAACGCAGGGGCATATCAACGTAAACAGCATCCTGTCACATAGCAAAACACAAAACCCCCCATCAAAATATATAATCCTGTCACATAGCAAAACACAAAACCTCCCCCATCAAAATATATAATAGCACTGATTCTGGAAAAAATAAAAGTAAAGAAAGGAATAGGTGAAAAAAAAACCACAGGATAAAAGAGTCAATCTTGAAAGCTCCAGGCATAGTATAATAAAAAGAGATCACGATGAGAGAATATAACTACGAACCCTACAAGCCAGACGGCCATGCCCACCAGGCTAATCAGAGAAGCCATGATTGTCAAGGGAAGACCCCACAGGAATCCCAACTGCTCATCGATGCAGCACTGCCCATCAGTTTTGCTCATTTTTTGTTAGCAATCCAATGCGTTTGTTCTTCTCAATCTTCTCTGCTACTCTCTGAAATATATATTTATAATGCTCATAGTACAGTACGATTGAGCCGACAGGGTGCAGGTTACACGCAAAGTTAAGACCTACACTGGCTAAGTGAAGTGGAGAAATGTAAAAAGAAATTGAGTGGAGTGGAAGTTTCTCTTTTTCTTCGTAGCGATCCACAGACATCATGCGCTGCACCAGTAGGTTTCTCCACTTATTATTATTATTATTGGTCCAAGAACGCAAATGACATTACGTTATTAACTAACGCTTTGGGACCGTCGTTACGTTATTAACTTTCATGGGAAACATTCCCAAGTAAAATCATGGTAACAGTGTCGGCAGGCCTCAAATTTCTATTTATAGAGGTAGGTTTTTGTTTTTTGAAACAAGAAAAACCTTGCTCGATGACGTGGCTTTAAGCTTTATCTTTTGTTTTATTTTAATTATAATTTTTAAATTGTTTAGATTACAAGTTATATATCTTGTTTCAAGTATTCTATTAGAAATTATCATTAAAACCATGCATCTAAGTGTTATTGAGAGTATTGGAATTTGATAACCTTGCACATAGTTAGTTAGGATGAGCATTGGTACTCATCAAATACTAAAGTAGAGCTACTTGAGCTACTTGCTTTACGGGGTTTATTATATTTAACAAAAGTTAAAGAAATTTTGTTTATCAAGGTATTTGGAGATTCCAAGATTATTGTGGATTGGGAAAAAGGATTTCACTATGTACATATTATTCAGCTTCTACATTGGATCAGAAAGACCAAAAAACTAATAGAATACTTCGAGGTTCTGCCATATCTACCGAGAACATAACTCCGAGAGGACATCTGTTCTAGAGCAAGGATCTATAAATATTAGTTAACTGGATTTTGATTACATGTATTGACAAGTCTCGTAAGTTTGTCTATTATAAAATCCCAAAGACACAACATATATTTCTACCCACCTCAAATGATTATATAGCTTACCAAAAATTAAGTACATATATAATTGGTCAATCCGATTGTAAGACACAACTTTCATGAATATAAAGTTGTATTTTTTTGAAAAAAAAAACCTTGCATCTCAATATGTAATATGCAATACATGGTGAGTATAATTATTACACTTTTATTTTATGAAAGACACAAATTAAGTATTTTATATATATTAATTTATTGATTTATTAAATATAGAAACTATTAAAAATTTTCTTCTATATTCATTTGTAATGTATTTATATGTATATCCATATATATATATATATATATATATTCCTCATATCTTGATAAAAATAAGTTTTTATAATTATAATTATATATTTATGAAAATTTGTGGATGATTATTATTTAGAGCAAAATAAATATATTATTATTAAATTTTTGTTTTGTTTAACCTATTATATGGTTTATTAAAAGGATGGTAGGAATTAGTTATGTAATTATGTTTAATAGTTTATTATTATTATTATATTTTTGTTTTGTTTAACTTATTATATGGTTATTATGTCCTCTACATATAGTTTTTTATGGAGAACATTAGTTCAACAACGAGGAGAATAATTTTTTCTTAGATTATAGTTTTAACATTGTTGTTTAGAGTTTATATTATAACAATTTTTAAAAAATATTTATTTAAACTGTTATTGGTTACTAGAGGTTGTTGTCTTCCTGGTTTTGTGTTGCCCACCCTAGGCTGCTGGAAGACATCAACCAAATTTAATGTCTGCATGTTGGCCATCGAAATCTGTAATGAGGCTAACCTTGGACACGATGGCGGGGTATGTTATCCTGCCTTCAACCACCTCTATTATCCCACTCTCCCTGTTACCCATGGAATTCCAAGTAGGGTGTAACTAGGCCTCCATCATGTGCTTCAGTCAGGTCGAATAGTCCCATCATGATAATATGCAGGAGGTGAATATATCTCCACGCTATTTTTTATAACTTGAATGCGATTAATTTTCTGTCAACTTTTGACGACATGGTGTAGGTTACCCTTTAATTGATTTTATTTAGGTGCATTCGAATGTATATATAAATATAGGGGCACTCTGATGGCTCTATATGTATAGAAACGTTGTAGATGCAGTCGCCAAGTCTGTAGATCTAGGTTGGTTCATAGTTTATGCGTATATTGTTGAGATTTCATAGAGTGAAAGGGTTTTGATACTAGAGATCACCAACATGGAGACACAACATTCACTTGTTTTATTTTTTACACTCATCTTCTTCATCAGTCTGTTTTCTTCTCTAAACTTTGTTTGTTTTTCTCTAAAACTACATCGTAAAAATTCTTAGATTTTGAATTGATAAATTCCTAAATAATCTAAATTGTGTATGCAAGAAATGTTGAAAGTGAAAATGCAATGATTATGTTTGTGTTAGGTGACTCTTATGCCGATACTAGAAATCATAATAAGTCTATGGCTTCGTGGCGATATCCATATGGGATCACATTTCCTGGAAAACCCTAGAGGCGTTACTCTAATGAAGAGTGCTCACTACCTCTTTTATATGTTATGTTATTATAGTGGACAATTTTAGTGTTTAATTTTATAAGTTTTAAAAGAATATCACATTATTCTTTGGTTATACTACTCTTATCACTAGATTAATCAAGTTTTAGACATTTTGTTATGAATTGCAATGCCCTATTTCAAGATTAATTCTCTTGTACCCTACAAGCTTCAGAATGATTATGATCTAAGCATGACATCCCATGGCATTAATTTTTCATATGGAGGAACTGGAGTGTTTAATACTTCGAATGGGCTTCCCAATATCGCATCCCAAACCAACTTGCTAGAGAAATTGGTTCAGGAAGGAGTATTCTCTTTGCAAGACCTAAAATATTCTGTAGTTTTAGTTTTTGTTGTAGGGAATGATTACAATTACTATCTTGCCACTCATGGAAGCTACAAGGTAATGGACATGAACCAATTATCATCATCAGTTTGAATATAAACTTAGTTTAGTTTTGGGGCATTGAATGAATTTTGTGAGTTCGGGTGGCTACAGGGTGTTGATAAATTTGTAGGGTTATTGATTAAGCAACTTACAATAGAATTAGAACTCTTGTAACTCAGATAGGGATCTAGAAGGTCGTGGTCACCTCTCTTGAACTAATGGGATGCTTTCCTTTTGTAATGATCGAATATTCTCACAAGTATTACAATGAAACAACAAAACAAGTGGCCTTGCTACACAACTGACTATTGCAGGGAGCTATTGAGATAATTAATAAAATTATGCCTAGTGTGAACATGGTAGTTCTTGACCAATATACCGCTTTCAATTGCACTCTTTTGGATCCAGGTCATTCTCTTTTTCTATCCTTTCCAACTTTTGTTCTCTGTAGTAATCTGGAAAGTTCCTATGTTTTGAAAAACTTGTCTGTGCAGGAAAATTCACCCTCGTTCACCACAATACTTTGAAATTTTGATTCTGGATCAGATTAGAGCAAAGAAAAAGGAGACTATTACTTTAGAAAATATGAGTCAACTTCAAAAGGCATGGTTCTACAATGAATATCGATCCATAGATGTGTTGCAATTGATCAGGGAAATCCCTATTCCAAAGTCGAAGCCATGCCAACATTTAGTTCAAATCCGAGCAGCTGCTCTCAATCTCATCAACTTTAAGAGTTGGGCGGGCTGGGAGGGATTACTAAGTGGTGTGGATTCTGAATTCCCGGTATTGACATATCTATGCTTATGTATATATTTGAGTATGCGAATTTATAGTGGTAGAACTTTTTTATTTATTTTGATAGGATTATCAACAATTAATTAATTATGTATGTATTTGATCTAAATGTGAATTTTAAATTAAAATCTAGATCTCCAATACTTCGTTTTTGTTATGTAGGTTGTGTCATGGTGTGATGGAGCAGGAGTGGTGTTGGAAGTTGGCGATGTCAATTCCAGGTTCAAGATTGGAGATGAGGTGTATGTTAGCCAAGACCAAGCCGACTAAACTTTATTTTACCGCTCAGTTATTAAAAATTTCACGTGGACCTCTTTTTACTTTTACTTGTCAAGTGAAACTGACTAGACAAGTATACCAAAATGGTTGGCCTTTTAGACCCAACTATTTTTACCTTGACAAGTTCTTACTTGTCGACTCTACTGATAGTTACTTGTCGGTTCTACTGACATGTTTTACTTCGACCACTTGTTGGCTTGACCACTTCAACAACTTGTCGGTTTGACCACTTCGACAACTTGTCGGTTTTACTCAGACTCACTTGCTCTAGTTTGGTTTTAGTCCTAATTTACAAATGATATTTCTTAGTCTAAGAGACTTAAGAAATTACAAATTTTTTTCAGCTATGAGTAAGATGAAGTAAAAACCAACACAATAACAATTTTACATAATTACAAAAATCATATAACCAAACATTTAGGAAGACTTGTGTTGACCACTCTGTCGTAAAACCTGGAATTTTCAATGGGTGAGCAATTTATGGATTCTTGATCTTTAACTCAATCGGTAAATGTAAACACCATTTACACAAATATTTATATAGAAAATGTCAGCTAAGTAAACATGCATTCAACCATAAACTATTTGATATATATAACTTGTCATGAAATAACAAAAGGTAATACAAACTTGTTGGCTTGTTGACTGATCCAAACTTGTCGGATCTCCGACTGATCACACACACAGAATCTTGAGCTTCAACTTCACTCTTTGCTCAGAGTTTTCTCTTTCTCTCTTTTTCTCACCTAGAGTTCAAAATGATTTACAAACTTATTCTTCTATATATAGGAAACCTGCAATTGCTTCTTTGTTAATCTACAGAGTTTCCATTAATGGCTGTAATAAATATCTACATACAAACTTAGCTTCAGAAATTAATTCAACTGGTTTATATTGCCGAATCGTGGACTCTTCACTCTTGTTAGACTGACGAACAAGATCTGAGCTAATACAGACTCTAACATAGTCGACTGAGCCCGATACATATATGCAAGTAATTAATATTTCCAACACTCCCCCTTAATTATGAGCAGATGGGGATTTTTAAAACAAAATTTACAAAATGTTTCAGAGCTTAAACTTGCTTTGTGCATGACAGATTTCACTGTACAGAACTTGTCATTCCATGATAACCAAGGATGATTTTAAGGAACCATACTTATTTAAAAGTGTATAAATGTTGGCGAATCTTACCAATTCTTAAAACGCCAACTATAAAATGTTTGGCGATATTTTTCAAAAAATATTTTAATTTCCAAGTATTTTATATCATTTATATAATAATTTGGCAATTTTTTGGGTGAAAAAAGTTTACCCCATCAAAATTGGGCAAAACAGGGCTTCAAAAATGCAAAATGGCGAATCTTTTTTTGGAGAAAAACCCCTAAAAAATCCCATGGGATAAATTTCTCCCCTAAAAGTATCCTTGAAGATAACTATGTAGATACTAAAATGTATCCTTTTCCAATGGATTTGTAAAGATGTCTGCAAGTTGATTTTCACACCTGCAAAATTCCAAACAAATTTCTTTGTTGTTCACCAACTCTCTTATGAAAATAAACATTATGTCGATGTGCTTGGTTCTCTTGTGAAACACATGATTCTTTGATAATGATATGGCTGAATTTTTGTCACAAAATATGGTTGCCGGTTCTTGATGGTTCTGTGACAAGGCTTTTAACACTCTCTGCATCCAGACAGCTTGACATGCAATGCTTGTAGCTATAACACACTCTGCTTCTGCTGAAGACATAGTTACTATGGGCTATTTCTTTGAATCCCATGAAACAACACCTGTACCAAAATGAAATGTGTACCCATATGTGCTCTTCCTGTCATCTATGTTGCCTTCATTGTCATTTTCAGTGTAGCCAATGAGTTTAAAATTTTCTGAGGTTTAATACATAATTCCAAGGTCTTTTGTGCCACTTACATACCTTAGAATTATTTTACTTGCGTGCCAATGTGAGTATTTTGGTGACTCCATGAATCTTAAGATCATAGTTACTACATACATGATGTCTGGTCTTTTCTCTGTCAAATACATAAGGCTTCCAACAAGCCTTTTGAACAGCATAGGATCTACAATTGATCCTTCATCATCCTTGCTCAATTTTAAACCTGTTATTATTGGTGTTGGGGTTGTATTGCAATTATACATGTTAAATATTTTCAAAACTTCACTTGCATACTTTTACTGTGATATAAAAATACCAATTTCAGACTGCTAAACTTCAATGCCCAGAAAAAACTTCATGAGCCCCAGATCAGCCATTTCAAATTCACTTTCCATGATTGCTTTAAAATCTTCTATGCCACAGTCACCAGTAAATATTAAATCATCTACATACATGCTTACAATTAACATCTTACCTTGCTCATTCACTTTGGTGTACAATGTCGGTTCATTTTCACTTCTGTGAAATCCATTTTTAGTGAGATAGGAATCAATCCGACTGTACCAAGCTCTAGGAGCTTGCTTCAAACCATAGAGTTCATTTTTCATCCTATACACTTTATGTTCTTGACCTGGAACTTCATATCCTTGTGGTTGTTCCACATATACTTCCTCTTCTAGATAGCCATTCAAAAATGTTGACTTAACATCAATTTGATAAACAAGCCATTTGTTTTGTGCAACAATGGCCAAGACTGTTTTGGCTGTATCCATGCGTGCAACAGGTGCAAACATTTCATTTAAGTCTATGCTGGGTTGCTGTGTGAACACTCTTGCTACCATTCTTTCTTTGTGCTTATGCACATTCACATCAGCATCTTGCTTGGTCTTGTAAATCCATTTGATGTTTGATTCTTCTCAATGCATTCTATTTCTTCATCCATGGCTTGTACCCATACTTCTTCTTCAACAACTTCCTCAAATGTTAGTGGATCATATATAGGAGAAAATCATGCAAGGAGAGAGAATGAATTTGGTGTACTAGCTTCATATATCTCGTGTAGACTTCTTGTGATCATCGGTTCTGTTGATGTCGACCTCGACGAAATGCTTGATGGAGTTTGTTGTCCTCTTGGTGTACTTGTTAGTGTAGCTTGAGCTGGTACTTGTGTCAATGGTCCTTGTGTTAAACCATTTCATGGTTTCATGGGAGTCGACGGTGCTGCAACCGGTTGACTTACATGTGGTGTTTGAACCACTTCCTCTTCCATATCATCATTGTCAACATTCGACACAATCTTGACATTTATGTCGACAGTTCCATCCCATGATTCATTCTCGACAACTTGAACATCTCGACTAGTTATAAATTTCCTTGTGAGAGGATCATACAACTTGTATGCCTTTGTGTCTTCAGAATAGCTGAAAAAAACACATTTCTGTCCCTTCTTGTCTAGCTTCTTTCTCAACTCATCTGGAACATGAGCATATGCAACACAACAAATTTTTTTTAAATGAGAAACACTATGATTCATACCTGTCCATGCTTCTTGAGGAACTTTATTCTTCACACTCTTTGTCGGACACCGATTCATAATGTATACAAGAGTTGCGATTGCTTCACCCCAATATTCATTTGGAAAATGCTTGGCTACCAACATGCTACGCACCATCTCCATGATGGTTCTGTTCTTTCTTTCAGCAACACTATTTTGCTGAGGTGTATGCCATGCACTGAATTACTTTTGTATGCCATGGGTCTTGCAAAAATTTAGAAATTCATTTGAAATATATTCACCTCCTCTGTCGATCCTTAATATCTTGATGTGGTGTCCACTCTGGTTCTCCACCAGTGCCTTGAACTGCTGAAAATAACTAAATGCATCAAATTTATGTTTCAAAAAATGTACCCATGTTTTTCTTGAGTAGTTATCAATACAAGTTAGAAAATAATTGCATCCACCAATGGATGATGTCTGCATTGCACCACAAATATCGGAGTGCACAATTTCAAATGGCGTGCATGCTCTATATGACTTTTTGACTGGAAAAGTCTCTCTATGCTGCTTGCTAAAAATGAATCCTTCACAAACCCTTTCTGGTCTGTCGATCAATGGAAATCCTTTCACCGTATTATTTGTGTGCAGTAGCTTCATCCCACCAAAATTCAGATGTCCAAATATGAAATACCACAACCAGGATTCATCCTGAACTTCTATTTGAAATGCAGCCTGCAAATCAGCGCTGTCATTTTCTTTCTTGTTGAGGTACTCGAATTCTTCTTTAGTTTCTTCTTTGAATGGAGCTCCTGTATTTCTATTCCCTTTCATGTCGGGAAATATCCTCAATGGAAACAAGCGATTTCTTGTCATTGGCACTTTTTCTATCAGTTGGTTGCATGGATGCTTGTATTTAATCACACAGTGATAATCTTCTATGTAGAATCTGTAGCCTTTCTGTATCAACTTTCCAATGCTCAACAAATTATGTTCCGGACCTTCGACATAATAGACATCAGGGATATACTTACTCTCCCCCTTTTTGGTTAGAACACTGACAGTACCCTTTCCCAAAACAATAACTTGGACATTGTTTCCAAGTGTAACAAATTAGTTTGAACTGAATTATCTAAACTGGAAAATAAATTTAAATTACCAGTCATATGATTGTTGCAGTTTGAATCTAAGTACCATATGTCATGTGGACTTGCTTGGACAACATTAAATTCAGTTGGAGATGTAAAAGCCATTAACATTGCACTTTTCAGAGTGCTGGTGTTGGTCGACAGATTTGGGCTTTGCCTTCCTTGATCATATTGTTTCTTCCTACATTCATATGCATAACGACCAAATTTCTTGCAATAATGACATTGAATTTTTTATTTATCAAAATTTTGACCACTTGGATGACTTGGATTCTGATACTCTCCTCTACCAACAACATTAGCAAGAATTATGCCTCATCCTCCTCTAGAATAACTTCTTCCTCTGCCTCGGGAGTTATTTCACCCCTGCCTGTACCACAAATTATGGATGACTGTGCTGTGAATGCACCTTCCAATGATGTTTGTGTTTTTCTGAGTTTATGTTCATGATTGATGAGTGAAGCTTGCAACTCATCAATGGTAAACACCGACATGTCTATGTGTTCTTCCAAGGTCACAACCAAGGATTCACATCTTGGGGGAAGACTTCTGAGAATTTTTTCAACCACCCTTTGGATTGTGATGGTTTCTCCATGAGATTTAAGCTAATTTATCAAACCAACAACTCTAGTGTAGAATGTGTCTACAGTCTCTGAATATTTCATTGACAGAGATTCAAAATCTCTTCTCAAAATATGCATCTTAGATGTCCTTACCTTATCCAAACCTTGATAGGCGGTTTCCAATGTATCCCATGCTTTTTTAGTGTTAATTCCTGCTACTACTCTTGGGAGTATGCTTTCATGCATGGCTTGATGTATGTAGAAAATAGTTTTTCCATCTTTCTTCTTTTGTTTCCTCGGGACATATTTCTCAACTTGTGTGAGATTGTTATATGGTTTTTGATATGCTGGTTCTGCATAAACTTGCTGGACTATCTCCCAGAAATCTTGTCCTCTGAACAAAGGCTTCATTGTTAGAGACCAATATTCATAATTTTTTCCTATAAAAATTGGAGTTTGCAATGAACAAGAAGTGAAAGCTATTTTTAATTTTTAACTTTCCTTAAAAAATTGTTCTTCTACTTTTTAAGACAATATTTCTTTCCTAAACCTTGCTCTGATACCAGTTAGCCACAGTTAGCCAAAATTAAACTTGAGTTTACCACTTAGTTATTAAAAAATTCATGCGGACCTCTTTTTCTTTTTACTTGTCGGGTGAAACCGACGAGACAAGTATACCAAAATGGTCAGCCTTTTAGACCCGACTATTTTTACCTTGACAACTTCTTACTTGTCGGTTCTATCGACATGATTTACTTCGACCACTTGTCAGCCTGACCACTTCGACAACTTTTTGATTTAACCACTTCGACAACTTGTTAGTTTTAGTCAGACTCACTTGCTCTAGTTTGGTTTTAGTCTGAATTTACAAATGATATTTCTTAGTCTAAAATAATTAAGAAAATACAAATGATTTTCACCTTTGAGTAAGATGAAGTAAAAACCGACACAATAACAATTTTACATAATTACAAAAATCATATAACCAAACATTTAGGGAGACTTGTGTCCACCACTCTACCCTAAAACCTGGAACTTTCATTGGGTGAGCAATTTATGGATTCTTGATATTTCACTCAACCGGTAAATGTAAACACCATTTACACAAATATTTGTAGAGAAAATGTTACCTAAGTAAACATGCATTTCAACCATAAACTATCTGATATATATAATAAGTTTGACAAAAGGTAATACAAACTTGTCGGTTCGCTGACTCATCCAAACTTGTCCAACTGATAAGCTTGAGCTTCAACTTCACTCTCTACTCAAATTTTTCTCTCTCTCTCTTTTTCTCACCTAGAGTTCAAAATGATTTACAAACTTCTTCTTCTATTTATAGGCAACCTGAAATTGCTTCTTCATGAATCTACAGAGTTGCCATTAATGGCTTTAATAACTATCTACCTACAAACTTAGCTTCAGAAATTAATTCAACTGATTTAGATTTCCGAATCATGGACTCTTCACTCTTGTTAGACTGACAGACAAGATCTCAGTTAATAAGACTCTGACAGATTCTGTTGAGCTCTGATACGGATCTGCAAGTAATTAATATTTCCAATAGTGCATTGGCAACATCCAAAAATTCATAGCGAACAGGATAACGAAGTGGAGGACTCTCACCCGGTATGCCTTAGTGGAGGAGTACCTGGTGGCACAGAATCCCACTAATTTATCATTTGAGGAAGCGGTGAGCCTTCCCCTTGCGCTCCAGACTGCGCAAGGGGCGTTCAAGTTTTCCAAATCTGAGAAGGGGAAGAGCGTCTTAATTGTGGGATGAGCCAGTGGAGTGGGAATCCTGAAAATTTAGCTGTTGAAGCATGTTTATGGAGCTTCCAGGGTTGTTTCCACCGCTAGCATTGTTAAACTCGACTTTGTGAAAATCCTCGGAGCATATCTGGTAATTGATTATACCAAGCAGAGCTATGACCAGATCTCTCCGAGAAATTCGATTTCGTTTTCAACACTATAGGTCAGTCACTTTGCTTCTCTTCCAATTCAACAATATTAATGTAATCTAATAGACTTGGACATTTTTATGAATGTTGGTTTCTTTAGTTTAACCATTTATGAAACCATGTTGCATGGGTAATATAATTAGTGATAATTGTGATAGCATGGACAATGAAGGGAATAGTTCGTATGACCTTTTCGCCAATCCAATCTCTGCTTTCTTTTGGGATATCCTGCACCCTACCCAGGAAGCTTGGCATACAAAGATTCCCAGCTTTGTATCCACTTTGAATTCTATGATGTCAACAAATTCGCAATTAGATAAGTGATAAGTTATTGCAGAATTGTTGAGCATGTGGTCTATCTCAATTTTATTGTCTTAGAGGTTTTTGGCTTCTTAAATATCAAGTTTTTTAATATCCAATAAAGTTCAGATTGGTTCTACTCCACCACACAAAATTTTACAATTGATTGTTGGAATTCTTAAATATATAAATATTTTTTTTATATTTATTTCAACTTCGAGTTGATTACTACACAAATTTTAACACCTGATTGCAATTGTTTTTCAACTTCGAAGTGATTAAAGACTTGTAAAGAAAATACAATCAATCATCTGACTTTTTATACACTGAAACAAAAAAAAAATTGCTTCTTTTATATAATATACGAAGGAACTTTGTGTTGTGAATTGTGGTAAAGATGATAGGATAGTTTTCGAGATTGTAGTGAGAGCTTCTAAAGTAGGAGTGGCTTATAGGGAAAAAGGGGAATGAGCAAATGTGGCTCTGTAGACAAGGAAAGTGCAGAGAAAAGTCGGTTGGTTCGGGTCATCTGAGATAAAAAAAAAACATCCAGGTTGATGGCACATGAATCGTATGATGTGGGGATGCTCTGTACAATGCAATATTAATTGTTGGGAAATAAAGTATTTTTGTGGCGGCCACTGTTTTCTCCGAAGAATCATTTTAACAGAAAGAAAACGAAGAAAAGATGACCAGGATAGAGGTAGAAGGTATTATGGATTTTAGTAATGCAAATAATTGGGACCATAAAGATGCAAATCTTATTCTTTTTTTTTTCATTTCAGTAAGTGATAGTGACACAACCAAATTTCCTCCGAGACTGTTGTTCATTCCTCCTACTGGACAGAGCCACTAGATCACTTGGAAGTGGAAAGCATCACGTCCTATTTCAGGAAATGAAATCGCTCGGGATTGTCGTGGCAGAGGGACTGAATTGATTTATTTTAATATGGAAGTGGGCATTCCAAGATATCCATCTAGTTCTATTGGTGTGTTGGAATAAAAATGTATGTCAGATTAGATTTGATTTCATTCACGCTAAAAAAATGTCGTTAATCGAAGCAAAAGAACACTATCAATTGTGTTAAAGTATTGTAACTTCAGAAGATATTCCAGATGTTTTGATTGTATTCCTCCATCAGGAGATGAGTTTGTTCATGTAAGAGTAATTGAAATAATCAATGTAAACCTCTAGATGTAAGTCATGTCAATAGTACCCAATTGTCATTATAATAAATATTATTTTTTGTGTGTTACTAGACAAGTCGACCCTGTCAGTTAGTTAAACAAGTCGGCCCTGCTAGGTTCTAGGTCAAGTCAAGTGAAAAATATAATTAGGGAGGAAATCCCCTTCATTTGTACTCAGTCACTCAAGCAAGTTTGCAATAGAGAGAAGAACAAGTGCGAATATAGAATTGTCTTGGGTTTTACACTGCTCTGGCTGAGTTCTATACTGAGGAAGTTTTGTGGGGTTTTCTCCCTTGTGAATTCCCCAAGGAAAATATCTGTGTTCGTTGTTTTACTGTGATTGTTGTTCTTTCAGTGATCCTACTAGTGAAAATTGTTTTAAGATATCATTTCAATTAAGGAAACCTAACATGGTATCAAAGCCACCCTGAAAGGAGACACTACACATCTAGGGTTTCTTATTCGAAACAAATATCTCGACATATCAACTAGAAAAGAGAGCTCACTCAACTTTCCCCAAAATTGCGCATATTTCTATGAAAACATAATTGAATTCCAAGAAGTTTCAGTTTTGGACGAGACATTTATGCGAGGAAGAACTAGGGCTTCAATTTTCTTGAGACTCCATCATCAATCTCAGAAAAAGAAAGATACAGTCTAGCTCACCATGGGCAGGCACATATTTTCGATCACTCTTCCCTACCAGTGATATCAACTAGAGAATTAGGGTTTCTTCATCAATCCTTAGGCCATTTCGAAGAAGGTCAGTCAGAAGTTGTATTCATCATGTAAGTATTACTCCCTCTAATTCCATTTGAAGTTATCATTCTGTTAAAAGATGACCAAGAGTACCAAGCTAGATGAAAAGCTTGAGGGTGCTTAAAACTTCAGAGCATGGAAGTATCGTATCATGTTCATCGTAGAAGAAAATGATCTAGAAGGATTTATAAAGGAGGAAGTTGCAGAACCAAACGAAGTTGAAGCTAAGGCCAAATATAACAAGGATATGATCAAGGCTAAGAGGATCATAGCTGACTCCATCAAAGATAACTTGATTCCTCAAGTATGCTCAAGGAGGACACCAAAAGAAATGTTTGATGCTCTATCCAGCCTATTTGAAGGAAGAAACATCAATATAAAGATGACCTTGAGGAATCACCTCAAAAGTGTAAAGGATCAAAAGTTAGAAACCATGCAATCATATTTCACAAGAGTAGCTCAAATCAAGGATCAGTTGGAAGCTATTGGTGATATGGTTGAAGAAGAAGGAATTGTAATGACCACCTTGAATGGTCTACCAAGAGATTGGGAATCCTTTATTCGAGGAATCTGTTTGAAGAAGAAGACTGACCAAGTTCTGACATTTATGGGAAGAATGTGTTAAAGAAGAAGAAAGAATAGAAACAAGAGAAGAGAAGCTAAATGAAAATGAGGATCAAGCTGTGGAAGTCCATACCAAAGGAAAGAACAAGAGAAAGAGTCATGACCATACTCATAGAAAAGCTCAAGGGTTTAAGAAGTCCAAGAAATACTTCTCAAATTATGAATGCTTCACTTGTCATAAGATGGGACACATTGCTATAAATTGTCCCATGAAGGCAAAACGAGTCAAGAAGAAGAACAAAATATTACAGGCCCATGATATTGAAGATAATGATAAAGAAGATGAGGAAAGAGCTAAGGAAAACGAAGATTCCTGTCAAGAATATGTATTGATCTCTGCACTCACAGGATGAATCTCACCAAGAAATGGCACCTAGTTAGTAGATAATGGTGCCTCCAAGAACATGATAGGTTACAAGGACTCACTCTCATTTCTTGTACAAAAGGAATCCCCGTAGAAAGTAATGCTTGGAGATGATTACCAATATCCCATCAGAGGAATGGTAGAAGCCTCATATAAGCTGGAATATGTAAATTCCATGAACATGAAGGATGTCATGTATGTCCCAGGATTAAAGAAGAACATTCTTTCTATCTCAGTCTTAGATAAGAAAGGGTTCATAGTTGTTTTTGTGGATGGAGAAGTCCTCATATGGAAAAAAGGAAAAACTATAGATGATGCAGTAGTGATTGGATTTGAAGAATGATGACGGTACAGATTAAAGGGACATGTAGATTCAACATTGATGACTAGTACCATAAGCCCATGTGAGCTATGGCACATAAGACTTGCTCATATACATTACAAAGTATTTCCAATTGTGAGAAAGGTTGTGACAGGTTTACCAGACATTCAGATAGACCATGAAGGAGTGTGCAAAGGAAGTGCACAATGAAAGAATACTAAGAACCCTTATCCAAATAGTGACAACAAAGAAAAAGGGATCTTAGATATTATTCAATCAGATGTATGTGGTCCAATGCAAATCACTTCATTAAGAGGGTATGTTTACTATGCTTCCTTTATTGATGAATACTCTCGCAAAACTTGGATCTATTTATTGAAGAAGAATGATGAAGTGTTTGAAAGGTTCAAAGAGTTTAAGGTCCTTATAGAAAACCTCTTTGAAAAGAGGATCAAGATCTTAAGATTAGATAATCGAGGAGAATTCACATCAAGTGAATTCAATGAGTACTACAAAGAAGCCATGATTAAGAGGGAGCTCACCATTCCCTATAATCCACAACAAAATGGTGTAGTTATAGAAAGAAACAATAGATCTATCATGGAAGTTGTAAAAGCTATGATCCATGATTAATATCTACCTATGTATCGATGGGCAGAAGTAGTGTCAAAACCCCAAAATTTCGAAAAATTTTAAACTTTTAAAAATAGCATAATTATATGTTAATACAATCGTTAAACACTGATTAGCTAATGTTATTAATTTTGTATCTGTATGATCTTTACTTTGTTTGAAAACTAGTTGAGTTTCTCGTCAGTTTTCTGAATGTTTTCTGTTTGCAACAGCAAGGGGATATGCTACGTTAAACTGGGCTTACTTAGCTGCTAAGCTAACGCACACAGTTTTCCTTTTTCTTACAGATCTTCAGGTAAAGTTTTGGGATTGCTGCTAACAGATCATTTTAAAGTAATAAAATCATATGCTGTTATCAAGTTCATTCAGTAAAGAACTATATAAATATATCCCATGTTAGCCAGACTAATCAGCTTCCTACAGGTAAATCTTTCCTTATTTTACTTTTGATAAGAAGAAAAAATTCGATGAGGAAATAGTTTAAAGACACTAGAGAAAAATAGATCGCCATTTCCAGTTACATCTATGAACTTTCAGTTGAATAAACATCCAGAAAATAAAGAAGGTAGTTTCTACATGAATTTCTTGTCCAACTATACCTACAGTCTCTTGCAATACTAGTACTAGGTAAAAGCTACAAAAGTATTGTTCATTAGAGAATTTAATGTCTAAAAAGAGGTTCTTATAAGTTTTTAATGTTGTCTTTAGAATGGATAATGACACCAGTCTAGTTCACGTAAGTAAACAGAGTTCCTTGAATTATTTAAGGGCAAAAACATTTACAAGAACATAGATCATGATATAGAACAACTCACATGTTGTTCATGGTCTCTCTTTGAGAAATTAACTCGTAATAACAATACTTTAACATGCAAAATTAATTGTTAGACTTTTTGTTATCATTAATATACTAAGATATTTGGTGACAAGGCATATATTTTATGAATCACGTGATAATAACACTACACTCAAATTTTTATAAGTCTTATAACATAAGTTCATTGATTATGCTATATGGAAAATGGACTAACCTCAAGCGAGGTCTCCAAGTAAATTTTTATATTATAATTATTAAACTAGGTTTAACAATACTTAGTCAATTTATAGTTCAATGTTTCAATACAAGGTTCCTATGTTAAAGGCTTAACATTATAATGCAAACAATTCAATGTTTATAAGATCGTGGAGTATTAACACATCGAACTAGGGTTATCATAGGTATAATATAGTTTAATGCATTGCATTGTAACGTTTGTTTTTATAATAGAAAAAATAACATTATGTTGTTTGTTATAACGCAGGTAATGATCGAGGTTGTGTTCATATTGGAACCTTCACACCATAATTTTGTTGGCCATTGCAATGATATGAAACATTATCAACCCGACCCACTCATTGGCAATAATTTATGGGCTATTGTGGCTGCCTCCTCGCCATGCATTGGGTGATTATAAGTTGACTTGCCCCCTTTTCTCATTTCAGTCTTTCCCTCGCCTGCGGGCTTGAGCTATGCCAAACCCTAGTGGTTCACTGCGGTTGATCCTTGTCCTGAGACTGTCTGGTTTTTTTTTGCTCTCCTTTGTGGTGCTCCTTCGTGGTGCTCCTTCGTGTTGCTCCTTCGTGGTGCTCCTTCGTGGTGTTCCTTCGTGTTGCTCCTTCGTGGTGATTCCTTCGTGTTGCTGTACAGAAGTTCACGGCTCGAAAGTTGACAGACTTGTAGTCGATGGTGGTTTATCAGTCGTATCCCCTTTGGGAAAAGAAATTTGGTTTCCTGCCAACCCACTTTTACAAATGAAGAAAGGGTTTGCTTACCCTGGTTCCTGGCCGTTCGCTTGCTCAACACCGCAGGTAAAAGTTTGCAATTACAAATTTCTTATCAGCAAGGATTAGTTCAGTTATAAATTATTAGGGTTTTCTAACAAAAGACTGCCCTTCGATGGCAGGTTTGCTCTTCTCGACGCAGATGAGATCATTAAGAGATACAGCTCCACGCTACATGGGTAAGCCTGGTTTTCACAGCACATCTCCTTGTTGGTTATGTTGACAGCGTGCACTTCTGTGATTTCTTGGGTTCTTTGCTATTGTACTAGCTGTAGCTTTCTCCATCGTTTTATCAGGGTAAATCCCTGCGATATCAGATATACAGCTTCTGGGCCGAGGCTGCATTTACATACTTTGTCTTTATTTAAGAATGGCGATGGCTGTTAGTTTAAAAGTTTTTGATGAGGGTAAAACCCTAACTCTATAAGAGTTTTCCGGCTACGGCCGTGTGTAAACTGGTTTTATTTACTGTAGGTTTTTGTTTTGTAAACAGTGTTTACAGGCTTTAAGCCTTTGAGTTATTGTTAAGTGAATAAGCCGCGAGCCTTGCTTTTACAGTATTTCGTTTCTTTTTGTCTCTACAGGCCATCGGCCTTGCACTTGCAGTTATGGGTTATTAAAATGAATCAAGTAATAATTTCTTAAGTATTTATTTGTGCTGTGTAATGTTTTACTTCAGTGTTACTTATAATGTGAGAAACTGGTTTTTCTTTCTCACAATTACTTCTGCGGTAATGACTAGTTTAAAGCAAAGGAAATACTTACTGGGTTTCATTTTAATAACCTAGCTGTAAATGTTTTTAGTTATTTTTATTTCATTATGCTACTGTTTAGTTTTTTAAAAGCTTAAGCTCCATGATGGAGCACTCTGTGCTTGTATCTTTACTTCAGATTTATAAATATACCTCTTTGATTTTTAGTTTAATAAGATTGTGATTTAGAACCTATGATGTATAGGTAACGTGCAGGCTTTTAAATACTATTTTTAAATGAATAAAACAACTACAGAATTTTATTGTCTAACTTTATGATTTCCTTACCATTAGTCGCAAAGTTTAAATGTTTAGGGTTTTAAAACCTAAATTTACAGTTATGAATTATTGTTGTATATTA